>QOCX01000209.1:192854-216003 GCA_005959815.1 Sarcophaga bullata
TTTTTTTTTTTTTTTTTTTTTTTTTTGCTTCAAGCCATTAAATTTAGGGTTGCAAAATAGTAAAAGAATAAATTATAAAACAGTTTGAAGTACTGGGACAACAAAATTTTATTTCTACAGCAAAGAAGATACCAATAACATGATGCCCTCACCAATGAAATCTTTGTATAAATAGTGTTTTAAAGCAGTTTTGATACAATCACGGACCGATCCGATCAGATATAGCCTACCATACTGCGATAGAATTAATAGCCTAAGGTTACATGAAATGCAACTGCCATGTATGGGCCTGGAAGTCTATATCTTTTCGGATTCTTGAGCTCATACAGGAAAGTACGAAGAAGATATATAGTTTTATTAATTCATTTGAGCATTCTTACGATATAGTTGTCTTTCTCTGAGAGCACATTTGTTTGTGGTAGATTGAACTGTGGAGCGCAATTTTTAATACGCTCTACTCGCTAAAGTTTCTACTGCTATTGATAACTAGAAAGATTCATATCTTACATCCTTAAACACCATTCCCTCTTTTCTTTTTTCGTTCCTTGGCCAAAAACCTTATCCCTTTCCCTTTCGAAGCCTAAAATTTTTATAGGATACCCTTCCAAGACTTACTACTTTCGGGTGCCGCAGTGATCTACTTTGTAATATACTAATCTGTCAGTGTGGAGGTTGGAGTTTCAATTCCCAATAAACACTCAACTATGTTACAATCCTAATTGCAGTTTAGAAAAGTCTTGGAGGCAGTCTTATTGGTTTATTTAACGGCAGGACACGGTTCAAACCCCAGATTAGACATGAAAAAATATTTGTTTTGCAAAAACTCTGAGAGTAAATAAAATTGCAATGAAAACGTTTCTCAAAAAATCCATCGTTCGGAGTCGATTTTAAATTGTACATAGGTCCCGCCGCTCATGTATAAATTGATGCACACAACATATGTACGTAGTGTGAGAAGCTAAGTCGTAATACCGACTAAAGAGTTGTAATGACCAAAGCTTTTATGGTTTCTGAAGGCGATTGCATCAATTTTTTCTAGAAATTTAAAACTTAATACATAATATAATATAATTTCTAAATATATACATACATACTTACATATATAAAAAACGTAATAAATTTTATTGTACTTTAAATTAGTGGCATTCTAGCGCCACCCACTTTAATAGATTTACAATTTTTTTTTCTAATACGAGCTGAATTATTATTATCTCTCAGTGTCAATTAATGACACTTTATGACATCTTACGAAATGTCTATAGTATTAAAAAATATTTAAATAGAAGAATTAATAAATTGAATGTGCTTCATTGCGCATATTTTTCTATTTTATTTAACAACTTGGTTTCTTACTCGTGAACAATAAATTGCACGTATTTAAGTGTTACCTTTTGCTTGAAAACAAATGCAAATGCAAATTTCTTATGGTCGAAATGAACAGTGACATTTCAAATAATTTATTTTCTTTTCTGCTTTTTTATTTTTTGTCTTTACAGATCATTAATTTAAAAACTACTACAGCAGTAGACATTATAAAAGAAAAATCCCCATAAATAAAATTAAATTCCTAAACCGATGACAAAATCCTAAAGAGAAAGACAAAAAGAGGGAGAGAAGAGAAGAGAAAGCAACATCACACAACCAATCATCAGCAGCTATCCTAGAATGTTATAAAACAAAAACAAAAACAAAAAGACAAAATAGAAATAAAAACGTTGCCAAAGAAGTATACCAACAACAACAACAACAACAGAAGACAACAACTAAATAATTTTATAAAAATAAAAACAAAAACAAACAAAAAATAAACAAAAAACAAAATTAAACAAAAGAAAATACACCAAAACAAATAATACGCTTATAAATTATTATAGTCAGTCAGTCTGTCAGTCAGTCAGTTAGTTATTATATAATAGAATTGTAGATACAACAGCAACAACAATAATTAGAAAAATAATAATAATACAACAGCTAACCCACAAGACAACAAACAATCCCTAAGAGTATATTAAAATAAAATCAATTAGTAAAGCAACAGCAATAACCACAAAAACAAAACCATATAAATACATACAACATAATAATAATACAACAACATTTGTTAGACCGTAAACAACAAAAGTGATATTGACTTTTTATCAATAACCTATAAAAGCAACAGTAACAACGACAACAAAACCACAAAATCAACAACAACTACAAAAATGCATATTGAAATACAAGTTGCATTAAATTTCGTCATTTCCTACCTATACAATAAACTGCCCAGGAGGCGTGTCAATATATTCGGTGAAGAGTTGGAAAAAGCCTTGAGAGATAAATTTCAAGGTCATTGGTATCCTGAAAAACCCTTTAAGGTATGTACTTATAAATAGATACGTAGTTTAACAAAAATGTAATGTATACGATTGAAGTATGAGAAGTCTTGGATAATCTATTGTATTATTACTTGCGGTATCGCCTTCCTAAGCAGGTAACATTACGCTGTGAACATGTCTAAAATCTCGTTTTGATTACAAAAAAAATTACTTATTTTTAAAAGGTACATAAAACAAAAATCACCTAAGAAATAATTGAAATTTTCAATTACAAGCGATAGCCAAGCTCCCAGATGTTTTAACATCTTATTAGTATTGAAAAATAAATTAAAAAGTAGAAGAAAGCGCATATATTTGCATACCGCAGCAACGAAAATAAAATAAAAAACCAACTAACATCTGTGACAGTCCTAAGAGGGCCGCAAAAAGTTAGTACTTCATAAGACAAATTCTATTCTTATTTAAAATTGGAAATTGTAAAAATCATTGGAGAAATAGATTTGCGTAATATGGATGCATTCCTAATCTAATGAAGTCTGATGGTTTTAAAAAAAATTAAAAAAAAAAAACAAACAAAGCCGCATGAACGCCACACCTCTATTCGTATTTTTTCTCATTGTCGTACGTTCTCATTACATATTGAGTTTCTACGATACCACAGAGTTGTAAAATAGCAATTGAAGAGCTTCTAGAGTCTATCGTTAGAGCTGAAAAACATCAGCACAATAGTCTCTTCCAAAGCTAGGCCATAGTAGACAAGGTTATTAACGATTAAAATTGTTTATCAAATATATCTACTCGTGTTCATAAACCCTTCCAAATAATGAAATTAGCAGATTTCGTAATTTAAATATGCTTTGCACTTTTGTGCCACCAACGTTGTAGGTTAATATACCAACGGGAGCTATTCAAATTTTTCGTTCACCTAAATGATAGATTTAGTCGGGTCAATATTATTTTAAACTACAATCCAACTCAGTCTAATAAGACCAATGACAATATAATCAGTAAATACATATTCACTTGACTTCGCCATCCTAAGCTTAAGTTTTGTTTATACTACAATTACAACTTTTACAAGCATCGCAAAGAGAATTTTTTTTGATTCCTAAAGGATACTAAAAAAATTTCCAAAATATGTTTAATGAGCAAGATTTTTTTATCGGATTATTGTCCTTCAAACCCATTTAAAATTACAACTCTTTAGAGCATTAAAATATTTCCGTTCTTCTTATTTCTTCAAGGGTTCTGCATTTCGTTGCCTTAAAACGGGCGATCCCATTGATTCTGTATTAGAACGAGCCGCACGCGAAAGCGGTGTTCCCATAACAGATATTTTAGAAAATCTTCCAAATGAACTTTCCGTATGGGTTGACCCCGGTGAGGTCTCCTATCGTATCGGTGAGAAAGGATCAGTTAAGGTAAGTTATTTAATTTAAAACAATACTGAATAGTATTGAAAGATAAATTCATTTAAAATAATTGAAAACATTTTAGATTCTCTATTCTGAGAATAGTGACAATCAAGAAGATAATTCCTCAGCCGATGGTGAGGTTAATAAAACATTTAATCCCGAAGCCCAATGTTTTCGTCCCATCGATGCCGTTAACACGAGTATGAATAATTTGAGCTTAAGTCCAAAGACTTCGCCCATGGCTGGGTCATCGCCATTATCAGCTTCTTCAAATTCGCCAACCTATAAAGGTAGCCCCAACCCAGTAGCTGCAGCTGTTCTAAATGGTGGTTCATTTTTGCAGCGCTCGCAAGCCCCACTAACATTTACTACAGCCACGTTTGCTCAAACTAAATTCGGTTCCACGAAATTGAAAACAAATTCGAAAAGAAATAACAAGTAAGTGTTTCTTCTTTTATTTTATATTAAAGAAGATAATTTAAGATTTAGGCTTTGGGATAAATCAACATTTAATTCTTATTTTCTAGCACTTCATATCGCATGTCCCCCACTGAATTCTCCAACTATATTAAACAACGTGCCATGCAACAACAACAAATCCATCACGGTCATGGCCCTTCGCCTAATGCCGGCAATAACCAGACTGGTAATCATTTTGGACCCATTGGCCCTGTCTCGCCAGCACGTTCTTTATCGCCAAATCCCTTGTCGCTGGGCCTGGGACAAAACGGCAGTGCAGCAAATGGAGATCCCTTCTATTTCCCCAGCATGGCTATGGGCATGTATCCACAGTTTAATAATCATCATCGCAATCTATTCGATACACATTTTCATGCCGATAACAATGGTTTGTATGGTCATGGTAATAATGTTGTTGGTCATGGTAAATTTAACAATTATTTGGAACCGCATGGCTTTTATGGCATGGCTGGTAATCATATGCAGCCACAGTCACCCATTGCCATCAATGGTCAACAGCCAGTAGGTTTGGCTGGTCTTAATGGCACAGGTGGTAATGTCCTTAATGGTACAATGAAGAACTCAAATGAAAACATAAGCAATGCCAGTGTTAATGTCAAGGAAACTAATAATGTTGCCAATCAAAATGGTAATAATAGTGCTAATAATATAACGGTTACCGTTAACAACGGCTCAGAAAGCAATGGCGCAGTTAGTCCAGCACCTTCAAATGCTTCGACTAATGCTGTAAATGCTGCTGCAGCGGTTGCAACAGCCGCTGCAAATACAGAAAGACAAAATGCCGCTAATGCTGTGGCAGCTGTAGCAGCTAGCGTAGCAGCTGCTGCTTCCTCTACAGCAAATAGCAATAATACATCTCAAGAATCAGCCAATAATGCTACTGCTACAGCTAGTGCAACCAACTCGAAATTGATTGATGGTCTCAATTCATTCTATTCCAATACTACTGGCTCCTATCAACAGTTATTAGTTGCCAATTAAAAATCACTTATACACTCACAAAAACAAAGAGTCCTTTAAAAAAACTAATCTTCTTTCACAAACAAACATACATACAACATATTTTAATAATAACAAAAATAATAACAAATTTATAAAAAAAAAATAATATAAAATATTAATGAAAACAAAAGCAGAAATATAATCATAAAACAAATGACACGTTAGCAAGTAATAATAACTCTCAAATAGTCGAC
The DNA here is from genome assembly GCA_005959815.1 of Sarcophaga bullata. Taxonomy (NCBI): domain Eukaryota; kingdom Metazoa; phylum Arthropoda; class Insecta; order Diptera; family Sarcophagidae; genus Sarcophaga; species Sarcophaga bullata. Next base: position 198,264 of record QOCX01000209.1, read on the forward strand.
TATAATAAGAAGAAACTCTCCCCAACCAAAAACAAAAAAAAAAACAAAAATTAAAAACTATTAAATTAACTGGCATAACACAGATGAACATAAAAACGTTTATATTGTATAAATAATATATTAAATTAAACAAAACAAAAATATATATTTTTTTAAACGCTTAAAAAATTAAAAAAAAAGATAACAAAAATTCTACAGTTTAATTTAACAAAAACAAGAAAAAAAAACAAGAACTTAATCAGTAACTTTGTATAAGATGTTTAATTCATCATTTAAGAAAGAAAAAAAAATATTAAGAAATTATCATAAAAAAAAAAAGTTTTTTACGTTTATATAAGTAAATTTTTTTTAACTCTAGTTATAATATTCTTTATTTTTTTTAGAACATTAATTAGTAGAATGAAAAACAAGTCATACAATATTAAGAAGAAAAACAAAAACAAAAACAAAAACAAAATGAAACATAAAGTATATATTTTTTCACTGTTAATTTTTATACACATTTTTAAATACTATTTAAATATATTAAAAACAAAAAAAATCATTAACTTAACTAAAAACAAAACAAAAAACAAAAAACAAAAACTATATAAACATAAACTAACACATTTATGATTTGAAGATGTAGTTTAAAAATTTTAATATAAACCGGGTTTGATGGCAAAGAACTCAAATTTTCTTCAAATGTATGAACAGTAGTGACAATGATGTCACAAGGATACAATCTAAAAACTGTTTCTATTGTAAAAACTTAGTGGTTAATGCCTGAAACCATCTTTATGCATTAAGTTAACATGCATACAACATGTGTGGTGTGACAAGCTAAGTTGTAATACTGACTTACGCCAATGGCACATTAATCCTCCATGAAAAAGGAATGTATTTTCTGAATTTGAGCAATAAATTTGAAATTCTGATATTCTGAAATTTGAAATTCTGGTATTCTGATATTCTAAAAAGTGGTCGAAAAACGTTTACAATTACGACCAACTAATTGGGATTAATTGAAACAAAACTTAAAAGAAACAATTTCAAATTTTCAATTTCTTGGAAAAAATATTCAAATCACAAAACCTATTTTACAAAATAGGATTGTTTTTAATTTTCGAATATAAAATTTAATTTTTAAAGGATACAGACATACATACATAATTGTAATAATATTTACAACCCTCTAGTCAAGATTACGACCTAGCTCCTCACTCCACTCATGTTGTGTATGTGCATTTTATGCATTAGTGGCGGGATCTACGGTTTAATAATGACTCCGAACGACAAAGTTTTTTCGCAGCACTTTTATTTACTCTTAGTATTGTTACGAGAAAACTTTTGAGAGGCAATCACATTTTGTTTTACTGTAGATAACTCGCCTGGAATCGGGATGGCATATTTTCTTCGTTAATATTACAATAGGAATTTAAAACCACCATAATTTTTTTATGACGAACGTAGAAATGGCTTGTCTATTTAAAAATAAATTAGGATTCATCATTTTCTGGCATTCTTAACTATTTTCAACTGAATCGTATTCGTTAAAATTAGAATTTTTCGAGTTCGAAAGTCAGCCATAAAGTTATTGTGATTTCTAAATTTTATAATGGAGTAAATCCATTGATTTAAAACAAAATCAAGAGTCATAATTAAAAACCCGATTTAAATGTTATTTAAAATATATTTTAAACTGCAACTTTGAAATGCTGCTTTAAAGCTAAACACAAAGCGCCTCTTATTATTATCTTATTATCTTAATTTTTATACAAAATGGCAAATATATCTATCGTATATAAGTAGACTTGAAATCTTAGGAAAAAAGTCATTAAAATATATATAATTTAATTCTATTAATTATGTATTAATTAAAGTAAATTTATTTAACAATAATTTCTGTTGTTAAGCTTTATTTTACTTTTTTTATTTTTACTTTAAAATAGCGAATTGTTTTCAATTACATGTAAATTGTTTTCCCTCTATTTTTTTGTTTTTATTTTTAATAATAATTAATACAACAACTACATATATCACTACAATATATTATTAATATTATAAAACCTATGAATAAACTATATACGAGTAAATATATATATTTTTTTACTGTTATTTTAATTTTAACTTTTGCTCTTGTTAAAGATTTTTATACCATGTTATTATTGATGTTTATAGTATAACTAAGATATCTCTCCCTCTCCTCTCCCCTCCCAAATTATTAGCTTTTTAGAGGAATTTTTTTATTAATTAATTCTTATGGAAAATTTAAACATAAATGTTGTTATTAATCTTAAAAAAACTAAACTAAATAATAAATTATAGTTAAAATACGTTTAAATCTCCTGGTTTAAAACTTAGTCAAATTTGTATTTTTTATTGAATTTTTTTTTTATATAAACCTTTTAAATAACTAATACCTTTTTTTTATTTTTTATATTGTTTAAAAATAATAAATGTTACAGAAATATTGTTTTTTTTTTCAATAATTTTCTGTTAAAGTTTATATTCATTTTTATTAATTTTAGTTTAATATTTTATTAATATCTACTGCATACATGCATATATATTTTTTATTAATACTATTTTTTTAATATTTTTTTTATAATAATACCTATTATTATTATTATTATTTTTGTATTTGTTATAAATATCGTATATATTTTTTTAATTATGATTAAATCATATTTTTTATGTAGAACATTTTTATACTTTATACATGCTTATTATTATTACTATCAAATAATTAATGAATTACGGAATATACATACATACATATGTGCATATTAAATAAAAATAATTGTTTATTTTTTTATATTTAAATAAAAGCAAAAAACAAAAACAAAAAAAATGAAAAAAAAACACATATAAAGATTCTTTTTTTTAACACTCTGTTATATTTTTGCAATAAAAACAATTCTACAATTATTTATGTATTTAGTCGTTTTTTTTTCATTTTTCTTTTATTTTATTTAATTCCTTAATTGGTTTATTAATTAAAAACAAATAATAATGCATACGAAAATTTTTTAAAAATTTTGCATTCAATCATTTACAACACAGGCGACAATCGATAATTGTCTATATGGCGGGTGCCAGATGGGTGACATAGCCACCTAAGATAAAGCAATTTCAGAAATGATGCAGTACTATAAATATTAATTGGTATTGACACATTTTCTAAACATGTTTACCGCTATCCCAAGAAGTCTATAGAGATTTGCATAGAGATCCTGTGTTCTACACAAACAGATATTCGTCTGAAACTATTTGTCTTACAGAAACAGGGCCTTATTAAGTATATGTATTTGATTTCAAAATCAAAGATTAAACTCATGAAACAGTTACAATATACCAAAAACTTCGAGTGGCATCTTGCATGCAATTCTATTATTTAATAATTCCTTCCCCCATAGGCTGACTTATTGCTATAGTTTTGGGGCCTTTCTACTATTGGAAGAGTACTGAATTAAAAAGTTTTTTCGATATTATCTGAATTGCGAGTTCTGCAACAAATTTACAATTTCCCTCCCTATTGGAAGATTTTTGGAATGTTCTCCAATTGATTGGACTAAGGCCTAGATTTTACAGATACTTATATTTAAAAATTTATTTGGACCCATATGCAATATATAAAATTAATTCTGCCTTATTACGTTACGGTTTCAACGTACAATCGTTGCATTCCATACATGTAATGTGATCCACTCATGTATCTATTGTAAGCTGACCAACCTCTGGCTGAGGAGATATCTCATTTCACTGCCAAACTCACCTGGTGAAATTTGATAGTTAACCTACCAAACAATTATTTAAATTATACGATAGGGACTTTCTGATACTGTATTTTGTGAGATTGAAAATTGCCAATTTCTCATATTTGACTTATCTCTATAGTCTAACAGAGCTAGCATACCGATTACAAAATATATTAAACGTTTAAGAGAATATTGCCTACGTTATACGCCAATACACGCCTCTTTGCTTCGACGCCAATTTCTATTGTGTGACTTAGCATTTCTCGATAATTTGATAGAGTTGTCGTTGCGTGACATCATGCCGGTCGCCAGATTTATTAAACGTTTAGTTTGGTTTTCAGTTTGATTTTAAAAGACGCGTTCGCCGTGAATTTTTTTGTCGAGCCTAATTAATCTCGATTTTTCAGTTAGCGCCGGGCCATAAATTCACGCAATATCATCGTGAAGCTTTGATTTTCACAAAGCTACAACTCTCTACTAGCCATCCTACACTTATCTTTTGTATCCTTCAAAAAAATTTCATTTGCCCATTTAAATGTGTTTTTGCTTCTATCTCTGGCTTTTCTAGATTTCGATGTATAAACCAGAGCTAGAATTTAATCATTCCAATAATATTCTGCATTTGAAACTATCGGCATTCTTAAACTATTTCAAAACAAAAGGAAATAACCATATTCACATATATAACCTTAAAACCTGTTTGAAAAGATATTTGTGGACCAGATGAATAACACAATTTAGAAGTCTGCATTTGGTAAGACGTTATGGGTTTCAATTTTCCTTAATTTAAATTCAAACATCAGATAAATGAAAGACATTTACGCCTACTTTAAAACCGAAATCGATTCAGAGTAGAATCACCATTAGACATCAAGTAAATGGAAGTTTTGTTCGCCTTCAGTCAGGAAAACTGTACGGTATTAATTCAAATAGGAAAGCTTTTAAAAGTTTAAAGTATTTCAAGTATTACTATGAATTTGAATTCGGTCTTAGATCAAAACTTATCAGCTTTATTTTCTGGATCATTAGAACCGTATGGGTTCACAACTCAATCAAAAAAAAATATGAAAATTCTTACTTTTCAATCCGAAACTATTAATACCGTGATGATGTCTAATAATTTGTATAAACAAGTTCAAAGTGTAAAATGTGTGGGTTTTAATGGAAAATTTAATTTTTAAACACAAATTCAAGAAAATGTACTTTGGTTGCTAAAGCAATTCGTAATAAATTTTCAGTACAAGTTAACTACATGAGATTAAATAAAAGTAATGAATGGATGGAAATGTAATCCCAATAATCTGATAATGATATAACATTTATTAACAACATGGATTACCATTAACAACAGATCAGGAACATGCTTTTGTAAGTCTGATTTATGCGATACCAAAATTATTTAGAACTCAAAACAACTTTTCATTGTTATCATCTTTTAAATGGCACCCATGGCGAAATTTGTTGATTTTACTTGAAAACTTTACTTTATTAATTAATTTGTTATTGTCCATTACTATCTAACCCTAAATAACCTTAAAAAACAATTAAGTTCAAATACTCCTAAGGCTATTCCAATATCTTTATAAAAAATCTATACTAAATTCTGCTACTTAAAGTACTTTTAAATTCTAAAACACACACAAGAAAAAAAAAGAAAACAAAAAACCTAATACAGTGAAATACCCACCATTAACTTAAACAAGAATTCGTAAAAAAAAGAAATTCATTTAATTTTATTTTTTTAAAAACAGAATAGGAAAAACAAAAAACTTTTACAATCTGCTGCTGTTTCATATTAATTTTTGAATAAGAATTTAAATTAGTTTTAGAAAGTAAAAGTATATAGAAAATAAATAACTAAATAGAATGAATCAAATGTGCTATTGTTAATATAAAATATAAAAACAGATAAAAAAACAACAAAATAAAAACAAAAACAAACCGTAAATACTCTACAAAAATAAAACATATAATAATAATTATTAAAATACTGCATGCGAAAATATTTAGACATTTTTTTTATATGGATGTATAAAAAAAAAGAATATTCAAAAATATATTCATTAATTAAATTTTATTTAAATAAGATAAAACAAAAACAACAAGTAGCTTTATATGGGTGTTTTAAGACCAGTGTATGGAATAAATTTTCAATATGAATTTAAGTTTTTTTGAAATTTAAACAAAAACGGTATATTATGGTACAGCGTACAAATGCTTAAAATATAAAATTAAATTAAAATTTTTTATTGAACGCACTAAACAACTACATATATTCTTTTAAACAATTATTTTTAATTGATATAAAATTTTTTTAAGCTTTACGGCTTATATTCCATACTATAAAATAGTATTATTTAACATATTGTCTACCATGGTAAAAAAAAAAAAAAGAAAAGAACACAATCTACGAGTTATCTCGTGGTCCCGCAGTTAACGTTTTAAAATAGTTGAAATACGTTTCAAATAATTACTTAATGTTATAAGAAAATTATAAATACTTTTATCTATTTTCAAAATGCAAAAACCTTTAAAAAAAATATGCAATATATTGTATATATGCAGTGGTGGAGAAAATAATAGCAACACTTCAAAATTTTTAAATTTCTTTAATGTTCATTTCCTTATTTTAAAAAAATAGTAAACGAAATCAATCAAGCCTTCTTTGTAGGAATAAAACACTTTAATATTGTCTGAAGAGCATGACAACAGATACATTTTATAATTTTAAAAACAAAGTGTGTTTATTATTTTATAGACATACATACTTGGCATTCCATAAATTTACAACAGTGGAACAAAGCTTCCGGATAAATAAAATATCAACACTCGTGAATTGTATTTCAAACTTCTTGCATATTTTATGGTTTAAATTTTATTACAAGTACTTGATTTTAAAAAAATTACCATTTACACTTCTAGAGGTACGTTTGTCATCATTGTCCTTGCTTAAATAGTGATAATTTTTTGCTGAATCTTAATGCGAAAGCATATTGCAATTGCACTATTCCGATCGTTAGATGACCCATATGAGGTAATGTAGTAGGTAATCGTTGTGACAGGAAGTCATTGTTATGAAAAGTTTTCTAAACTCAGATTTATTAACTCCCAATATTCGAAGACTGAGCCAGCGATTCTAAAACAATATTTTTTAACGTCATTCTTATGCTGAAGTATTTATCTGAGTGGCAAATCCACATCTGCCTGTTGACACCTTTCAAAATGTCAAGATATGTTTGAATCAAAATCTAAACGAAATAACTCAGTATGAAAAACATTGAATAAATTGGTCATTGTGTAATCTTGTGACTTTATCAGCCTTTGAAACAAATTGTGTATCATATTCTTTGTTTTTTTGGCCTACTACAAGGCACTCAAAAAAAAACTATTTTTATCATACTATCCAGAAATTATATCACCACTTAAACTAAAGTATTATTGTATGAAAAGCATTCGCAAACGTATAAATTTGCTTTCTCCGGCTTAACGGTCTTTTTAGCAAGTACTCCTTGACTAGAGAAGTTTATACCATATAGATTAGGCTAGATGCCTTAGAATTTTCTTAAAAAAGAAAAATACAAAGTTCTATAAAACAGAATTCTATCTGAAGTTTGGAGTCAATCGAGTAGAAATATACCGTCTCATATATCACTCACGTGAACGCTTGATAAGATTCACGAAAACCAATTCTTTATATTCCGGATGAATTTGACTGAATTTAGAAAGCCTAGGTGGCTTGGGTCAAATGACTCTTCTCAATGGTGAGCATCAGCATCTTTGTCTCTGGCTAAAACATGATAGCACAATGAGCCTGAGAACCTCTCATGATCATGGTTGGAAACACCTCATTTGTTATACAAATATTTTTAAAGTTAATATGTAGATATTTGCGTACGAAAAATATAAAATTAATATTTATTCATTTGAAAACAAATAAAATCTTTATCTAAAATAAACAAATTTGAAAATTCGTATTTAAATAAAAGTTTACAGGCAGTTAATAAAGATGTCATTTTACAGATTTCAAATTAAAATTGTTTTAGAACCTGGACACTATCATTGAATTTCCCTCTACAGTTATATTTTTTATTCAAAATAGAAAATATTAGCTATGAACTTTCACTCCTTTTCTTTTTGGAGTAAAATTTCAACCAGAAATGATTAACTGCGGGAGGTTACATGTCATTTCAAAATATTTAATGGAAAAAGAAATTCTTCACAACACTGGTTTTAAAAGACGCATAAACTACATTGAAAAAAATGTATGTACCTTTCGAATAAACAAAACGTTTATATACATGTTTATATAACTATTAAAGCAAAAACAAAAAATTGAAACATAAAATACAGATTATGTAGTGTTTATTTACTAATTAAAACAAATAAAAAAAGTTTAGAAAAGAAAATAAAAACATTTTTGTACTTTTATACTTCATTAATTTGTAGTTTTGAACGAGAAACAAAACAGTTACAAAACCAAAACAACCATTACCGATGAAAATTAATTAATATTAATATAATAACAGAAATATAATTATAAAAACAAGTATAATTTTACAAAAAGTATTACAAAACAAAGTTGGAAATGAAAATACACGCGTTTTAAATTTAGTAAAGCAAAAAAATAAAATTTAAAATATAATAAAATAATAATAAAGATAGTCCAATTATCTAAGGAATATTATTGGAGTATATATAAAAAAGTATATATGTATACATAAATATATATATTATAAACTTCCAACAAACCTGATAAGCAATTTGATTAAAAGAAAATTAAATATTTTATTTTAAACAAAAAAAATATTGAAAACATGTATGTATATTAGAATTTATATTTTTATAAATAAAAAAAAACAATGAAAAACTCATTAAAATATCAATAGAGATTTTTTACTTAAAAGTTTTAGTTTTATATTTTATTAAAAAAAAAGAAATGAAAATTAAATGTAAATAAAATTTAAAAATTAAAAATTTTAACTTAAAAACAAACATACAAACAGTAGTCTGATTATTAAATAATTTATTGTTTATGAAGTTGGTAAATTTAAGCATTAATTAAAAATTCTATTATTTAAAAAAATAAAATAAAATTATAATTTCATACTTTTATACTTGAAAGGAATTTAACAAAAAAAAAAAAAAAAAAAACAAAAATTAATTAAAATTAGTAAAGAAAAAAAAAACAGAAAAACATACTTGCATATCAATGGATACAATAATATTTATACTTAACAATTTATTATTATTATTATTATTATTGAAATAATTATACATATATTCGTCAAAATAAATCTCAATTCAAAAAAAAAAACTTAATTATATACACTGTTTACTAAAAAAAATTAATAAAAAAAAAACTGAATTATTCAAAAAACAGCAAATCCTTTTTTCTTTTTTCTGAAATTGGTTAAATTTTTTATCTAAGAATTTTAAACTTAAAAAAAAAAAATTCAAAAGAAATTTATAAAAATTATAATCGGTATTAATTAAAGAAAAAAAAAATAAAAAGAAATAATAATAATAATTTAATAGTATACTATAATACATAGCATTCTTTTTTACTTTTGATATTTTATATCTAAAGTGGTGTTGTGAATATGGGATAAGCCAAAAAAAAACCTATATTAATAGTATTTAATAAAGATTTTTGTTGTTATGAAATAAATTTAAAATTGTTGTGAATCTTAAAAAACCGTATCATTTTTCATCCACTTTCAACAGTTCTTTTTTTTATTATTTTATTGTATTTCGTTATGTTTTTTAACACAATACTTTTTAGACAACTTCTTCTTGTACTAAGTAATCAAGTGTTACCTGTACTTGTTATAAAAATAACTCAAATGCAAGTGATGGATAAATATTAATGTTACCATATACTATAGTTTTTATTCATACTTATTTCCCTTGCGTTTTACTACATCACACTATTATACAACAGTTATGTTATAACCTTTCAAAATATCGGTTTAACTAAATAAGCCTCTTTCATAAGTTCATAAGCTACTCATCAAACAGTATAGTACTTCTGCGATAAATTAAGAGACTATGTAAGAAGTGTCGGATTCATCTCAGATTTCGAAAAAATATAACCTTCAAAAATCTTCATCGATTCTTTTAGGCATACCTTACACTATGCAATCACCACCAACAAGTATCAACTCTAGACCTTCTTGTGGTCTTTTCTAGATCATAATGATTCGAATGTTGCTTCAGTATTATAATTATGGAGATTTAGCATTAGTGATTGTGGTTTTTGAGTATAATTTTTAGGCTTTTTATGGTTTCCATCCTAAAACTGCATAAGCACTAATATCAGCTTTTATGCGCAACGCATGATCGAGCAAGCTACATATCCATTCTCTTAATTTCACGTTTATCTCTGTCTGATTGGTTTACTTACTTAATCGCTCGTTACTATTTGTTTTTGGCAATTCAGAATGTTTTACAGGCACTTGTTTACAAAGTTCAGCGCTTTGATTTTTAGTAATAAGCAATTTCACACAAGAATTAAGAAAGACTATGTTTCCTACATCTTCATACCCTAGTTAAGTGATCGTAACTTTTTTTCTACATCAGCTGGTATTTTTCTAGCAAACATCCCCTATTTGATAGCATCCTTTCAAACACCACTATATCCATTCTCACTCATTCCGTACTTTATTATATTCTAAAATTCTATCAGGGTAAGACAAATTTCACTTTTCATTTTCCAAACGTAATCCATACAGGTTGTAGAAGCTATGTTTCTAAAATAGTAATAGTAAATTTGCCTAGTCGAATTTATCTTATGTGACATTTAATCATTACCTAGTTGTTGAAAGTTGAAAAATCAATCACGTTTAGAACAGAAGTGGATATGTATGGTCCATAATGAATTTATATTTCGACTCCAGCATAATATTACTGGTTTATGGTCTTGTTGTTTACTTTTTTTCAAATAATTTGAATATTCAAGAATTAATAATAAGAGATATGTAAACAATCCTTTAAAACTATTGAAAGAAAGAAAGAAAGAAACAAGCACGTTTATGTGAATAAAGGTTTTTTGGTGCGTTATTGCACGGAGAAGATTTTAGTTGTGAATGTTCAAATATTCTTTATTGCTGAATCCAAGTTTCAAAATTGAAATGAAATAGCAAAGTTTCTGAATTTGTATTCACAATTTTATTTTTGAATTGAAAAAAATTAATGAGAATTTCCCATTGGCAGTCGATTGAGTTAAGATCTAATGGCTGTTTTTTTTTTTAATTGTTACCTCGATAACGTTTTTCCTCGACACAATGAAACATATTGCTCTTAGAGTAGCCGCATATTAAGCAAATGACCTTATTCTTAGAAAACAGCTAAAAGCATGACCAACGTTACTCCTACATCCTCAAGTCTAAGCTTATTTTTGTTTTAAAAGTTTATTAAAATGGTTAGACGATAACATTAGACTTTGTTACATAGTCGAAAATATTTTTCTTGTAGATTATTTGCCCTATGCCCTGCTATAACGAACCTGAACCTCACCAAACGTTTCGTTGAATTCCATAAAAATTATGTTCGAAATAATGTGACAAATAGATGAGAAAAACGAAGTGTATTCTATTATTTTGTCCAACACTGTACTCAGCCTTGTGTGTATTTTAATATTTTAGTTATAGGCAAACTATTTATAATGAAAATTGTTAATTTCAATAATTTAATTTTAATTTTTAGACATTTAGGAAGAAGAATTTATTACCTCCTTTGCTCTCAATTCATACAAGACGAATTAATTTTTTTTCCAAATAAAATTTAAATACATTGCAGAAATTTTAAAAATTTTCTTATTGTGTCTTTGTAAATATCGACTTATGGGAGAATAAAACACAATTAATTTGAATTTTTAGTAAAAACACAGCATTAAGAAAATAAACAAAAATAAACAAATAAAATATGAAAACAATTAAATAAATTTAGTAATAAAAACTGAAGTGACATAGACAAAATACTATATACAAAAATAAAAAACGATACAATATTTAAATGAAATATTATTAATCGCGACTACAATATAAAAAATAATAATTGAATTAAAGAATAGAACAAGAGATAAATTAAATGCTGTAAGTTGCCTCCACACAAATTACACAGTATTAAAAATATTAGGGTGGTTCATAAATTCTGTATTAAAATTATATAAATAAATAAATGTTTATTATTTTATTATTTTTTTCCATTAATTAACTTATTTGTTTGTAAATAATTTTCTCTGAAATTATCCTTGAAATGTCACTCTAATTACTTTATAATCACAGGCAAACGAACTGAACTAAATGAGTATAAAAAACGTCAATATTAATTTTTTTTCTTGAGGAGTAGTAAACTTCAAAAAATATATTCTTGCAGTCGTAAAGTAAAATTCTTTTTTGTAATTTGCATGAGAGATCAACATCCTTAACTGTGTATCAAGGTATTAAACCAAGAGTTTTACTTTTTGTTGAGGAGTACTAAAAAATTTTTTATTCTTGCAGTCGTGAAGCAAATTTGTTATTTGTAATTAACATGAAAGATCAACATCCTTACACAAAAGATCAACAAAGGTATTCGGGTACCTGAACGTATTTTATATGGAAATGAATAAATAAATAGAGGTATACATACATATACATAAAAAATAAACTAAAAGAATTTGCGTAAAAAGCTGCTGCGAACACACCTTACAACTTCCTATCTTTGTTTGTAAACTAGATAATAGGTTATTGTGCTGCGCAAAACAGCAAAAGTCAATTTTCGAGATTATTTGACAACTTAATGGAAAAATTTTTTGTGAAGCGGTGAACAATTTCATGCTTTATTCCTCAGTCTCTATAGAACTAATAATGCATAAAAAAAAAGGCGAAAAGCGTAAAAAGCTGCTGTGAACACACCTTACAACTTCCTATCTTTGTTTGTAAACTAGATAATAGGTTATTGTGCTGCGCAAAACTGCAAGTCAATTTTCAAGATTATTTGACAACTTAAAGGAAAATTTTTTTGTGAAGTGGTGAACATTTTCATGCTTTATTCTTCAAGTCTCTATAGAACTAATAATGCATAAAAAAAACGGCGAAGACTTTTAAAGTAAACTTAGATTTTATCTTTACATGACCATGAGTCTTAATTTCTATGATTGAATCACAATTTCTGCTGAAAAGCTCTTCTTACAATGTTAATTCTTTACATGAAGTGTTCTATTTATTCTGTACTCAGATATAAGAACTAATAAGAAAAATGTATATCTAAACAGTTTTAGTACGAAAAGAAATAACCATTAGTACCTAATTGAGAGAAAACTTTGAGAGAGAGCATTATCTTACGAATGATGTTCATAAATTTAAATGAAGAACTCATCTTATTTGTGCTACGAAGAAAATTTTAAATTAAATACTTTTGACTTGTTTTAATATATAATTAAATATTTTATATTATCAGATGTTTCCATAAATTGGTTCAATTGACGAGAATTGAACAGAGACTAAAAATTCTATATATAAATATATAGGCTAATATGTCCCACGACATTTGGAAACACGACAAATTTGGGTACAGGAGTGTTTACGGAAGTAGCGGAGGGTTTGCGTTTTAAAACTGTTTAATGCAAGAATATTTTTTACTCTACTCGCACAGCAGGACAAATATCAATTAGTAATTAATTTGGCTCTCTAACAGCTTAATGTTGAAATAATCAATGCATAATATAAGACAGGTTCTATGTGAACCGGTTTTAACACATACAAAGGACAATATTCTTTGCATCAAAATTTCATCTATTTTTCGGAAAAAAATATTAACGTAATTGCAAATTTGAATTTATTTAAACAAATTGAGAAATTATTTAAATTAGTTTTAATATTTTAATATGAGCCACTTTAATTAATGTATAAAATAAACTGTTTCAAACTATGTATTTGATTTTGTTTTAAAATACTTAATCCTTATTGTTTAAGAACTGTTATTTATAATTTTCTATGTGTGATTAAAAAAAATTATATTATTCGTAAATATCTTAAAAAATAATAAAATCAAATTACTATTTAATGTTTATTTTTGTACAAAATTAATAAAAAAAAATTATTGTAAATTTATAATGCTGCTTATTAAACTATAAACTATTCAAAACAAAAAAAAATGGCAAATATATAGTAAACAAAAACAAACCAAAAAATTAAAAAGTATAATTATTTTAATAACTTTTAATAACGAATTTTTCATACTTATGATAAATGTTTTTCTACTTATTACGATTAAAAAGAAATAAATTAAATAAAAACAAAACAAACAAACAAGAATTACGAAAAAAGTTATTTTTATAAAATGAATTGGCTTAAAACAAAAAACATTTTTTAACATTTACATAAAAAAAAAACATTACCAAGTAAAATAAAGAACAGAAAACTTAAAATAAAATAAAAAAAGAAAACTTTTTTACCAAAACTTTTTTATAACAAAAATCTCAATGTAATTATAATTTAATTTTTCAATTGTAAAGAAACAAAAAAAAAACAAAAAAAATATAAAAAAATATTAAAGAAAATTTAAATTATAGCGAAAATTTTAGTAATTGAAAAACAACAAATGCTACAAGTACTACACAGACAGACATGTATGTACTCACAAATATGTAGTGTAAAAAAATATTTCAAAAGCCAACAAAACACGAGAAAAAGCTTCAATTTCAGAAAAATAAAAAAAAAATTAAATTTATATAACAATTTTATCTAAATGTATAAACATACATATATTATATGCATAAATTATATTAGTATAAAAATTATGTACTCATATATACATAAATGCATACCATATATACATAAGTACATGTAAATGTTAAATAGATCGTACCATAATGTGCAGGACACTCTAAATGCAATGCAAAGTCTAATAATACCTATTAAACAAATATAAGCGGACATAAATTATTTTTAATTTGAATTTTTTTTACCTCCATTAACATAAATGTCTATACAAAATCATTTCAAATTAATTCCTAATATTATCAGCAACAAAATAAACATGTTTCAAGTAAACTAGCAACATGTTAAAACATAGTTTCTATTAACTGCAGACGCATATGTTTAGTTACAAATCTAACAGTGGTTTATTCTCGTTATAGTTTAGAACAACAGTAGATGATGTTTAGATAAAAAATTAACATGTGGTTTATTTTCTGTAGTCGTTTTTGCTAACACCAACGTCAGTAAATGTTGCTTAACCTTAGCAACACGTTAAATACTCTCTAAAATGTTAAACTATTTGCAACAAGAACATGTTGTACAGAGAGTACAGGAACATGTCTCAAGCAATGTTTTCTTCTGTGCACATATATTTACTAATAAAGACTAATAGGCAAAATTGAAAATTGAG
Source organism: Sarcophaga bullata (assembly GCA_005959815.1). NCBI lineage: Eukaryota > Metazoa > Arthropoda > Insecta > Diptera > Sarcophagidae > Sarcophaga > Sarcophaga bullata. The sequence continues at coordinate 213,377 of QOCX01000209.1, forward strand.
TTGGATAGTTAGACCACCATGAGGGTTGAGCCTCCAAGGTCAAGGAAACAAATGGTCTACCAGTTGCTCATCTCTCTTGTTAGCAAGGCTGCTCACGAAAATATTGAAGCCAAAAGTTGCACCCTTCAGCATGTAGGACTATGTCTCAATTGCTGCACATCGAAATTTTTTGTGATTCAATTTAATCATAAGAAATTCGAGATTCAACAGGTTGCGATGATTATCCTTTCACTAAAGTAATCGAATAAAGTTGTAAGGTTATGTGGACTTTACCTTTATTGCAAAAGAATTGAAAACCCGGACTTCATCAGTTACCATGTACATAATCCAGATACGACCTTCTACTAATGAGGACAATTTTATAAATTTAGTTTCTGAATATCAAAATCATGGGCTTCAGAAGCAATTAGCCATTATTTTCTGTGAAAATTTTATTTTAAAATGTACTCTCAAGACCTGGCTTTCACTCAGGCGAAAAACTCTGCGTCATCTAACAAGATATTGTGGGATAGATAATTCCTATGTACAGTAAATCTAAATCGAGTTGGTTGTAGGAAACAAAAAAGTTGAGTGTGTACCTAAGATTGAATTCTGTATGTAATATCTTCCGCGACAAGTGTAGGAGTTAGAGGTATACGATTGCAAAGAAAAAATCCTCTTTCTTAAGAGCACACAACATTTTTTATCAAGGCAACATATACCTTGCATAATAAGTACTTTCTTTAGAGCCCCAGTCAATAATTTTGCTATGCCAGTTTAGATCGCTTATATCTTGCATAATTACATAATGAGGAAATTAGACATGACAAAATGCAACAAGACATTCCGAAGGTATGGTGGGTCTTTGCCTCTATAGCATGTATACTATGCGCATGTGGTGAAGCTACACTGCTCTTACACTTTTTAAAAGTACACAATTCCTGTTTTGATTTTCTCAAGCGGAAACGACAAGAGCATATATCTTCCTGACTAGATTAAAAAAGCAATATTATTTTTAGTTTAGTGTGTGATTAGTGATTTTTACATTGTGGATATTCTTAAAATAATATTCATCTGGCAACCTCATTCAGCTGCTTTTTATAGTTTCCTTCTCAACATTTATAGCAATTACTTTAAGAGAAAACTAAACATGTTGGCCAGGAACTTGTTTCTTTAGCATGTTGACGTAATGTAATACGTCAATCGTTTTAATTTGTAATGGTTTTGGGTAACGAAAAATTTAAAAGAATAAAAAAAGTAATAGTTGATTGAGAAATTAGACTAACAAAGTGAACAAACTCTCATATGTAAATATGCTAAAGCGCCAATAAATATGCTATAGAAAACACTAGCGGTGTGTTAAAAATTCAATTCAATATATATTTTTAAAATTTTCAGTTCATATTGTGAATTCGTTATTATTTAATTTCAATAATTAATTTAAATGAAAATGAAAAACACTTCCATAAGTAAATAGTAAAATTATATATTTAATAAAATAAATAAAATAAAATAAAAACACAAAACTCTCAGATTAGACCCACCAGAGAAATTTTTAAAATTAATAAAATAAATAAATAAATAGCATAAAAACAATAAAAAAAATATAAATAATATATAAAACAAAAAAAACTAGTTAAAAACCCATCAACTATCAAATAAATGATAAGGAAATTAAATTATTAAGAGAATTAATTAAAGTTTAAAAATAATAATAATAATTAAAAGCTTAAACGTAAACTTATTTTATATTAACGAATAAAAAAGAAAAAGTTTAAATATTATTATTAAATCTTTTTAAAACAGAAAGACACACAAGAACAGGCGCTACAATATGTACATGATTACCTATAAATAATTTTTGTAAAAAATTATTCAATTTAAAAAGAAAAAACAAAAAAACAACTATACTAAAATAGTGGCATATATTATACATGTATTAAAATAAAAATTTATAAAATACAAAAAATATAATAATAATTTTAAACAAATTGGCAATTTCATGAAAATTAAAAAGAAAAATGCAACAGAAATTATTAAAAAAAAAAAAATAGAAAAAAATTGAAAGAAAAGCTCATTAGCAAAAATACAAGAATAGTAATAGAAGAAATAAATAAATAATAATAATGAAAATATATACAAATAAAAATGTAATCATTAACCAAATGAAAAATATATAATAATCTAGTTGTAATAGCGTTACTATCAAACCTAAAAACACGAAAAAAATTAAAGGAAAATAAAAACGAATTACAAAAAGAAAAAAGATTTCTAATCCCTACAATTAAAAAAAAACGAATATATTTTATCACAATTCAATTCCCTACAAAAACTACAAATGTAACAAAAATACTAAAANNNAAATTAAAAACAAAAAAAATGCAAAAAAATTATATTTAAAATTATATTTCCATGAATTGTAAAATTTTTGAATACCTAAAAACAACAACAAAAAATGAAATTAAAAAAATTATGTGTGTTTGTATGTTATATATTTTTTCTTTTATACGATTTTCCTAAATTTCATATGTATGTAAATGTATCTTAATAAATAAAGATAAATATATATATACATATATATATTATATAAAACAATACATGTTTTATTACTTTTAAAAGTTTAATTTTTTAAAAAAATTTAAAAGTTT
>QOCX01000209.1:216020-272453 GCA_005959815.1 Sarcophaga bullata
AAGACAAAGTTTATACAACTGTAAGGCCGTACGAAAATCTAATAGTTTTAACTGATGGCCCATACCAACATTTATCAAGCCCTAGCTCCCATGGTGGTGTACTTCATTAAATAATTTAACAAAAGTTAAATAACAAAAATGGCACACTTACACCCGTTCTAGATCTACTGAAATTATTTTAGCGCATAAAAAATCCAAGGCTATTTAAAAAAAATCGTTTAAAAAATTGAAGACCGAATCTCTACTACAATATACATACATCCAGCTTAAACCCTAACACTTGTATTAAGAAAACTGCAACAAGACTACAAATGCAAACGTCTCTGAGCTAAAAATTCTATGCATTATTTTTGACGAGAAATTCAGCAATAAGCAACACTGTCTCCAACTAAGGAAAGATCTTACAAAACGTCTTAACATAATAAAATTTTTATCTCCAAAAAAATGAGCCAAACATACATATGTACATACCAAAACATACTCATAAAAATTACATACAGTCAATGAAAAAAGTCTACATACCGCGGTATGTTGTTTAGAATATTATTATAAAAAACAAACTGTGAATGTTTAATTTACACCCAGTGTGTTTGCCAGAGACAAAGTCGTCAAAGGAATATTTTTTCATCTTGTGTTTTGTTATTTTGTTAGAAATTAACTTGATATGGTTTTTGAGCCAAGGCCTCGCGTCTAACCTACACACTTGTATTTGTGGACAAAAAATAGGAAAAATAAGTGTAGTTCTTGCAACACCCCGCAGTCGATTGTACATATCGCAGACTTCTACCAATTATGCACCTAAGGAAGAATAGCAATTTTTGAGTCCCCTAACACATTCCTTAGTGTAAAATTGTTTTTATTTATATAAAGTATTTTCTAAAATTAATTATGTATATTATTTAATTTATAAAACAAAAGCTGAAGGCCTTGTTGATATGTATGCAACAAAATTTCATTTATTGTATTACATAATAACAATATAAAAGCTTTTGAATATAGATTGTATAGATTTAATATATATATGTAGATCCATCTACACAAGAATCTAAGATTTACACGCTATTATCTAAAAAATGATATGTCAGAAATACTATTTAGAACCACTTGAATAAGGCTAAACCCAGGAAAAGATCGACGCAAAAAAGACCCATTACTGAAGCGAAAGGCAACTAAAAGTTGCCTCCTATTAATGGGAAAAGAATTTGATCTGAATGAGATTATTCTATGATTCCTACTCTGATAACGAATGACCGTCTTTTCCACACCGGTTGATACAGCTAAACTTTTAGCTGACATTTTGCAAATAATTTCAAAGCAAAATGACTGATTAAATTTATATTTAAAATTTTCATATTTATATATATATATACATATATATATATATATATATATACATATATATATATTAACAAATATATATCAAAATTCCAAAACGATTCTGTTTTATCGTAACGAATGTCAATACTGAAACCCAGGGAACTACTTTGGCATAATTAATTTGTACAAAATTTAACTTCACTTAAGTGGTATGTTATGTCTTGGATGATATTTAAATTAAAAAGATAACAGTTGCTTACCGTCGACCACCATTTTGAATGCACCATACTCTATTGCAGCAAATTTTGGCAAATCCTTTTTAATATTTGTATAATTTGATAATGACATCTGTATAACTTTAAACACTTTAGAAACCAAAACTATATAAACTGCTTGAATAACATTTACTTTTAACGCTTTTAAAATTTAAATATTACGAAAAACAAAACGATGAGTTCAATAATACTTATCACACCACAAAATTTTCACATCAAAATGAATAAACTTGGTAGTACTGAAATAATAAATTTGTTTCGTTAAAAAATCGGTGTTGCCGTACTTAAAAATTAATGAACAAACGAAAGAACGAACATATTTAAATCTATTTACTACTATTAATTGATAAAATAAAAGTAGAATTCAGCTATATATATTGTTTCTTTGATGGTAGCCGACTCAATTTTAATAAAAACTTCAGATTTTAAAATAGAAAACGCTGACTATTTACAATCTGGCATTATTTTTTCATAAACGCAGTGTTACTTCTACCAAACTAACTTGACAGAGTTGAGTTTTAACGAATAATGGCGTTGATTGAAGATGGCTTATGCGTCGCGGCGCTTTTTTTTGGTGAATTTGTCCATTCTGCTTAACGAAAAATTGGGAAATTTTTTGCAAGCAGCAGCAGTATTTGATTGTCCGTAAAGTGTGTTGTACGGTAATAGCAGCAATAGGAATAATTAGTTGCGTGTATAAACACTATAGTAGTGCTAAAAAAATCATAAAAATAAATTATTCTTAAATATATTAAACTAAATACATTTTAAACATGTCTGACGAAAAGAAGGTACGTTCAGTTGAAATCCTAAAAGAATACAAAGTGCTATAGACAAAAGGCCATGGAAAAATGTGTATGACGCCGACAAACATGGCGCGGTCAACCGCGACGCATTGCGGCTTTTTCTTATATATATTTTTATGACAAAAAAGCCGTATAGTTAGAGCATCTTTTCAGATGGCATATGTAGCAATAAGTTTTTAATAATTTAAATAACTAAAGTGCATACTAATCCAAAATGTGTATGAAGATAGAGAAAGTACAAAAAAATGTACCTAAAAATTCTTGTATGTGTGTAAATTTGCCTAACATAACCTAACATTTTAGTGTAGCTTTTTTTTTTACCTTCCATTGCCTTGTTTTGTGTTTTACACCCTACATTCTATATTCGATTCGGCGTTATTTTTGTTTACTTCGTCTAAAACGAGGTTTTATTGGTATTTCAACCGCGTCGTCTTTGTTAGCGTTTGCTAAGATTTTTTAAAAACGGCAGATGCTTGTTTTATTTATTGTTGTCGATTAGTGATATTAAAATCGTAAATCTGTTTGTCGGCCTTTTTTTGTTATTACCTTTGCTGGATTGCCTATAATTATCTCCAGGGTGGTTTATGGAGCACAGTGAATTTGATATATATTTACTTATATAGAAATTGTATATATTTAAAATTTTTAACAAAATGTTGCTTTTTTATAATTACAGGGATCTGAAACAGAACACATTAACCTAAAAGTTTTGGGCCAAGATAATGCCGTTGTACAGTTCAAAATTAAAAAACATACACCCCTCAGAAAGTTGATGAATGCCTACTGTGACAGAGCGGTAAGTTTGCCATAAACAATAAACAAATGGGTTACAGAAATGAATTTGAGCCCTTTTGTATATAAATATTGTTACTAGATTTTCTAATGATTTGATTTTGACTTCTAATTGTAGGGTTTATCTATGCAAGTAGTCCGGTTTCGTTTTGATGGTCAACCCATAAATGAAAATGACACTCCTACCTCTTTGGAAATGGAAGAAGGCGATACTATTGAGGTTTATCAACAACAGACGGGTGGCAAAAACAGCAACTATTAATTTTTTTTTTTAATATTAATCTATATTCTTAAAATACAAAATAAAATAATACGCAAAAAAAATTAACTTTATTCATAATAAATATAAACAAAAACTCTTAAAAAATGTCAAATAGTAATTTTTTAATGTATTTAACAAATAACAGATTTCATTATAAATTTAAACATAATTGCAATGCAAAAGAATGTTCAAAGAGTTTGCATACTATGATTTACTTGTAACTTCCTGACAGATTGTAGAATCTTAGATTGTCTACAATATTCAACAATGTGCATGAATAAGGTTAAACAGAATTTTATTATGATTTAAAAAGTTTTAGTTGAAATTTCACAACATTCTTTTGGTATTGAATGTATTTTGAGTTTAACATTTCAATCTGTTTTTTGTACTGCTAATTCTTTTTCTTACCAACACTGTAAACCTTTAGTTTTTATAGAAAATAATATGAAATCATAGAATCTATGTTTTTAGTATTGTAATTGAAAAATATAAAAGGATTCAGTAATAAATGAGATTGAAAAAATTTGTTTTATTTTTTTCTAATCAAAGCACTTTAATTTTTTTCTTACTGCATACCACTGTGCGGTGACTCATTTTATACTAGAACTTTCGATTATGAAGTACAGTTGTGTCAAAAGGCTAAAACAATATAATCACATTATGAAATAAAGCCTAGATATCGGCATAAGTCGACTTTAAAAAGCACTACATAAGAGGTAATTAACTCAATTAAAGTGAAGAACAACACCAAATACGAAAGGATCAAATTGTTTTTTATTAAATTACTTACGTCTCTAGTGTTGTAATTGAAACATAGGCAAGAACAATATGCTAATAAATGAAATTGGAAGAGGTTGTCGGGTTTTTACTCGAAAGTGTGTTACTTATCACAGCGTACCACTGTGCGATGATTTTATACACTATAAATTTCGTTTAGAAGGTCAAAATTTTAGCATGCAATAAAGCGAAGTCTAGAAAGTTTAGAAAAAGCTAACAGGTTTCATACGAAAAAATATATGCCACGTTCTGTAAATTAAAGTTTAGTAAATTACTTTGTCAAGATCTAACGACAGCATAAAACGAATTTTAAATTTATATGAAATTGAAAGAAAAGTAGATCATACAGCTTTAGTATTATATCGTTAAACTGAATATAATATTATTATAATTGCACAAATATCTTAACTATGTTTCTTCTTTGCGCTAGTTTATTTAATCAGTTTTTTCTTAAGAATTTTCTTTCCTTAATAATGTTACGATTTTATGTTGTTATATTTCGTACATTTTAGCTTTACGAGAACTTATTATGCGATAATACGACATTATTATAAGATAGACAACTCACCTTAACTAGAACTTTTCAATATTTTGTGAATTAATTAACATTTTGTTTTTCCTCTTACCAATTTCTTGAAATGGTTGTCCATATCGGTTGCACCTTGTCGAACGTTACGAAAATGATACAAATGTAATCGGTACTTTTACTCAGATTCGAATTAAATATTATTGTTTAAATAATTTCCAATCCAAATAGTTTTATAGTTAATGCTTATGTATGTAATTTGTAATTTTCAAATCCATTACTTTTTTAGTGTTTCTTAGCAGATAGAGTAGCCATGGCTCTTTCCTCTGTTAACTTTTTTAAATGGCGTTTGCCCTTAAGATGTTGCTCTAAACCAGGCAAATGAGACATAGAGATATTACAAGTCTTACAATAATATTGACCACTTGGAGTTCGATACATAGAGAGATCTGTAGGATCGGTTTTAATTTCCTCCTTTATGGCTGAAAATAAGACATTATCCACGATAGGCATTTGTGGCACTGTTACTAATTGAGGTTCTTCAGTAGATACAACGACTGCAGTAGGATCAATGCCACTTAATTTAAGTTTTTTCGTATGCTTCGATCCAGACAAATGCGTAGTCATTTGGACGGCCGATGTAACACTGACTTTACAAATTGAACAAAACAATGAAGGACCTTGATCCGTATAATTCCTGAGTACAGTTTTATTATTTCCAGCTGTTTTATTTGGTTTTTGGTCCCCATCAGTTGTGGTGTCAGCTAAACTGGTTGTAATCAGTGGTGATGATTGTGGTACGTCTTTACTTGCATTTTCATTTGTTGCTAGAATTTCCGCATATTGGAATGGTTCACCAATTCCAAAACGTTGATCTATATACTGAGTTGGTACCAATTTCGTACCGGTTCGTACCCACTTGCCCTCAGAATTGTAATAACCCACACCGGATGGTTTAGCTCTTTGGGCTATAACCATACGATGTTTCTTGCCAGCATAATGTTGATTGGCGTGTGTTAATGATGTTAACTTGAGATCGCAGGCTTCACAATAGAATGCATCTGGTCCGCTCGGACCCTGTTTGATGAAGCGCTTCAGTGCCGGCGGATTCAAACCCTTTTCAGTGTAATTCTAAAAAGGAAATTGAAAATAAAGCCATTAAGCCAAAATTAATGACAGTCTTTTTAATATATTTTTAGAGAATTTCCGAACTTATTTTGATTATTAAGTTATCGTAAAACTTTGACTTGAAATTGCATAGAACAGATTGTTATAAAAAAATTGGTAATTCTAAAACATCCGGCTTAATTTCCCAAATGTATGCCCGTAGTATTACCTACTACTTTTAGCCATATATGCTTTGAACATTAAATCAACTCGAGCCTGGCTTCTATTTGCGAGAATAATTATAAAGCTTTGGCAACAGAAAGAGCAAGGATGTGCGTAGAAAATAGAGGAGCGGACAATTTTATGACGGAATAGGGGATATAACATAATCCCCAGATTAGATAACTCTAAAACTGAATTGGTACTGGAACCAGGAAGAGAAGTTATTATAATATTTTATTACTGGACATTGGGCAAAAAGTGTATGAGGGTGAGGACGAGTCTGTTAGATAATACAACTGTACATTCTGTACAACTATCCTCTTCGTAGAGACAAAGATTCAGTATACTTGCCGGATTTCTTTATTGGCTTAATGAAGTTAGTTTCTGTTGGGATATCTGACTTGAAGAATTTGATCTCAGGCATTTTCTCCATATCTATCTGCTTTTTTTAGTTAACTTTTATCACTTATCTCCAATGATCATAAAGTAATTTGGTTTCTAGATTTTGGAAACCTAATAATGTAAGATTATTTTCTAATAACGGAGTCTAAACTTATTGACAACACTTTCTCGTTACATTTCTACATTCAAAAAGACACAATAGTACGATTATTTATAAGATTTATTCAGAGTATGTTCTCCTTAATTATAATTTAATATAACTTTAACCAAACTTATATAATTAATAATACTGGCATAACCAGTGTACTAGTTTCATAGAACTACCACGAATTTCTAATAAATAAATAAAGGAGCAGACAAATTATGAAGAGATAATGTTGGAGAAATAGATCGTCGATACTAAAATGAAAATGAATTAGAATATCTACAGGGCTATATTTAATAGACTGTTTGAATTGAAAAGCTAGAAGGGATATGGTATAAAAATCCATTTGTATATAATATAGTTGTCACATCGGTCTTGTTTTTAAATATTATTTACACTAAAGAGAACCTCGAAAATCTGCAGAAACTTACCTTCACTAACCACGATGTTAGACTTTTATCATGGACTTTCGATTCATAATGATCTTTAGCACTTGTTTTAGAGTTCATTTTTACATTGCATAGATCACAGGACAAGGGATGTATTAGAGCATTTAATTCGTCCGGGTATGATTCATCACGTCCCAAGAATATGACTAATTTACCATCGCTGCTGATTTCCACAATGTTAGCCTCTTTTTTAGCTGCACTACCGCCACTGTTACCAGTGCCACTAAATTTACGTTTGAATGCTGTTTTATTCAGCACATAACCTGTGCCTTGCTTTGAGGGTGAAATAAAACGTTGCGAATGTTGATATGTTTCTCTAGTACTTCCTGATATCGCAGAGCTACTAGAAATCTTGTCTCGATACGATGCGTAGCTTTCACTGTATGTGTTGGCTCCTCCGTAACCATAATATGAGGTATTGACTGCTGGTGTACTACTTTGTGTTGGTTGCATCGAGTAGGAACCGTATGCACCATCCATAGTTGAGTAATTTGAACTGGTGTATTGGTTATTAGAACTCCGTTGTGGGATATGATAGTTCTGTAAGAAGTCGTAGTTCATTTTATCGTTAAATGTGACAAATTTCCTAAAGAATGCAATGATTTTATTGATTTTTTATTAGTTTTTTTGCTTTATTTCAAGAACAAAATACTTTTTTAGCTGTTTAATATTTTTCTTCTGCCTAATGCAGGGTTGTTACATATATATAATGCCAGATTTGCGTGTTGCCAATTTCAAAATATTTGGACAGTTACCAATACTTTCGTTTTTTATTAGGCGCGCTCGACTTTCGATTTAAACTAGTGTACAAAAATATTCGTCACTCTATTCATAACAATAATATATATTTATGAGCCTGTTTATATTAAAGTACTTATTTATTTACTATTACATTTTGGTTTTATTTTTTTTTATAAAACACAATTAAACGTTTATAAAACTACTTCATTTCGCACTAAATTAAAATCCACTTTTGATACTTGTGGCCTATTGAGGCGGCCTTCTGCCCATTCTTGAGGATGTGCTTTTTTACGATGATGATGCATATTGGCATTTGTTTTAAAAGTTCTTTCACAATGGGGGCATTGATACAGGTCCACACCTGTATGTGTTGCCATATGCTCTCTCAGGACTCTTGGAAACTTAAACGCCTTTTCACATATGGTACATTTATGTTTGCGTCCAGATAGATGTACATTTTTCTTGTGCGTTAGCAGGGATATTTCCGTTGTTGCAACTTTGCCACATTCACTGCATACATACACAGTAGAGCCGTCCTGATGTATAAGTTGCTTATGTCTTTTTAGGCCTGAACGAGAATTCAATTCAACCGAGCACATATCACAAGGCCATTTACGCTTTAGAGCCCCTGCGTGCTGCAACATATGCTGTTTCATAGCATAAGGATTGTGCAAAGCTTTGCCACACTGGTCGCAAATAAGCGATGCATTGTGTACATAACGTTCATGAAGGGTACGTTTTTGCTCTGAAGGAAATCCTTTGCCGCACTCTCTACATACAAACGCTAAATTTGTTTCATGTGTTTCCATATGTACTCTTAAGGAATTCTTATTGGCCAATATCTTTAAACATGTGGGACATTCCAGACTACGTTGTTTACCTTCTTCACTGTGCAGTTCTTTGATGTGTTTAGCTAAATTTCTGCTATTCGTACTGCATCTACCGCATACGTGGCAACGATAGGCATTCGGATCCATATGGAGCCGTATGTGTTCGACTATATGATAACGACTACGGAACTTGCGATCACAGCACACTATGTAGCATTTTTCGTCAGAATGTTCTTGAAGAAAATGTTTGCGTAATAAAGTGAAATTGGCAAAAGAACTGTTATTACATTTTGCACATTCCAAATCACTTTTCCATGCGGCAATAAACTCATCGTTCTCGGCTGTTTTTTGCTGAGTATCTACTTTATCGTTACTGTTATTATTGATGGTTTCATCATTATTATCCGATAGTTTGGCGTCATTTGACTGCTCTGATTTTGCAGTGTCATCAGTATCCCTTATTGACTTGATTGATTTTCTCTTGCTGCCCTCACGTTTCTTTGGTTTTTTTATAGCATTCGTTTTCGGTTTTTCTTCCTTAACTGTCTTACGAGATCTCTTGGCTTTTAATGTTTTCTCTTTTAGCGATTCAGCTCTTTCAATCAATGGTCTTTCATCTTCAGAGCTGAATGTATCCCTATCATCATCCAAGCCAAACGTTTCTAACTCAGATGCCTCACTCTCATATTTGAGTTCCTTATCTAAAATGTCTTCCATGGGGGACGTTGTTTTACCATCTATAACGTCTAATTCTTCTTCTTTAACAAACGAAACAATTTCTTTGACATCTTCCAACTTTGAATGGGCTTCTAGTATACCCTGTTGGAAGGAATAAAAGTCATGTATATGCTGCCAGCACACTAAGCATAAAACTGGAGACTTTATTTCCTGCCCAGAAATCAATAACTTAAACAAAACGATTAGTTACAAGAGGGCACAATTGGTAATAAACTTTTAAAGTTCTTACCATTGGATCAAAATATTTGCTGGCTATATCGTAGGCTTCACTGCATTGGCCACTTGCATCTATTAATATTTTACAATCATCATGGAAAGTGCTCAGACATAAACGACACAACGTTGGTAGGGCCATTTATATTAAAACGTTAATTGTGTTCTAAATTGTTTATTGAAATCTTAAAATTATTACTTCTGTACATAGATTTTGTTTTGTTTACGCACAGGAGTAGAAAAACAAAGGGTGAAAATAAGAACATACAAAAGAGAAAAACAGAGTTGTCTTAGATACAAAGTTATTTTGCAGAGTCTTCAAGAGCTGTATTCATTATACGTTAATGGATTAATTTCAAAATGAATTGAAATGGGTTGGAATTCGATTTTCAACGATAATTGGGTGTTACACTTAGTTTATGTCTGTATTACAGTAAATAAATAATATGTTATACTCCATTGTAGGGGGGCCTGAGCGTCTTTGCGAAGTACTCTTATATCCTCCCTGGTAGGTTCCAGGACAAGATGTTCCTTATCACAAAGGTGGCGAAACTGTTCTGGTATGCATTTTAACTCGACTCAAACCATTAGGTCAACTCAATGCAACTGTGTTCTGGGTTTCGGGACTCTGTGACTTGAGGGTCTATAAAATTGTAAAAGAGCAGTAAAGAGTTCTCGTGGCGAAACGAGTAGCCCTTAAGGGTCGCTGAGAGTTATCCTCCTTGCACACTTCTTCCGACTGAGCAAGCATAATCAGACGGAGAGTACAGCAACACTTTGTGGAATATAAGAGATTACTGAATCTTCATATTATCATGGAACAATTTGACCGTTCTAGAGCTGAAAATGTGAAGTGGTCTATAGGATTTTAACAGGGCATTGTATTCCTCAGTGTAAGAATCAGCTTATGGGAGCATTCATTTTTAATACAGGGTGTATGGAAACGTTTCCTGCACATTTTGTGCCTTTCTTTTGGCTTGATGAGACGAAACCTTAGGATACCTGGCTAAGGGTGGTGAGACCCCTTTGTACTGCTCCTCCTCCTCTATTTTGTCCTTTTTCGCTTCTGACATTTGCCTCTAAATTGAATAAACTATTGAATACAGCTTAGTATACATTTATTGTTAAATACTAAAATATAATATCTTCTAGTGCATAAAGTCATTTTGACGACTTCGTTCCCAAGAGGTCTGTTTTCTTCACTTATATAATGATTTCATTTTGTACCAAATTAAAATCTACCTTAGTGCTTTGTGGTTTATTCATACGTGCCTCAGCCCATTCTTTGGGATGGGCTTTTTTACGATGATGATGCATATTGGCATTTGTCTTAAAGGTTTTTGTACAATGAGGACACTGATAAAGGTCCTCTCCAGTGTGTGTGGCCATATGTTCTCGAAGCACAATTGCAAATTTAAAGCTTTTTTCACATATTGTACATTTAAATTTACGTTCAGTTTGATGGACATTTTTCTTGTGACTACGCAAAGCCATTTCAGTAGTGGCTACCTTTCCACATTCACTACACACATATACGGTAGAGCCATCGTGATGTGTTATAAGTTTGTGTCTTTTTAAGCTAGAATGTGAGTGTAATTCGGCACCACATTGATCGCATGGCCATTTACGTTTCTGAACCCCTGCATGTTCTAGTAGATGCTTTTTAAGAGCATAGGGACCGTGTAATGTTTTTCCGCATTGATCACAAATTCGATCGGCATTATGCACTGATTTTTCGTGTAGATTTCTTCTTTGTTCCGATGGAAAACCTTTGCCACACTCCCTACACATGTGTGTTAAATTGGTTTCATGCGTCTCCATGTGAATTCGTAATACCGTTTTGTTTATAAAGCACTTGTGGCAAACCGTACATTCAAAGGGACGCTGTTTACCCTCCTCTGTATGTAACTCTCTTATATGTTTAGTTAAATTTCGACTATTAGTGCTGCATCGACCACATATTTCACATTTGAAGGCATTGGGATCCATGTGCAAACGTATGTGCTCAATAATATGAAAACGGTGTGTAAACTTTCGCTGACAACATAATACATAAAATTTTTCATTCGGATGTTCTTGCACAAAATGTTTACGCAGCAGTGTATAGTTAGGAAATGCCGCATGGCATATTTCACATTCCAACTCACTTCGCCAAGCGGCTATGAAAGCATCATTTTCAATGGTTCTCTGTTTATTATAACTTATTTTATCATTTTTGTCACTTGTGTTAGTGACATTATCACTTTGATTACCACTTTCGTCGTTATTGGTGGACATATTAGGATCGTCAGATTGCTCTGTTTTAAACTCCTCTTCAGTGGTTTTAGTTTTGCTTTTGTTCTTGACTTCCCGTTTAGGTCGTTTTTCTTTCTTCTTTGGTACTGTTGAGGACTTATTCAGATCATTACAGCTCTCGTTCTTCTTTGCATTTCTTTTCAAATTTGTCCTTTTCTTAGCAGATTTTTTAAAGCTTTCCAATAAAGGTTTTTCGTCGTCAGAACTGAACGGATTGTCATCCCTTACATCGAATGTGTCAACGTCCGATATGTGCTCCTCATCCTTTAGATCATCATTTATCAAAGCATCCGTTTTTGGTGGTTCATAGCAATCCATCGGCGTTTCACATAATGCGTCCTCTTCCATCTTAATTTCTGGTACTATTTGTTTGACATCTTCTAATTTAGATTGTGCAGTATAAACGGATTGTTGAAAGTTATAGAAATCATTTATGTGTTGCCAGCAATCAAAACATATTACGGCTGTATTAGCCTCTTGTCCAGAATTCAATAACTAGCAAGGAAAAGTAATAAATGCGTTGTTAAGTTCCCAGAATTTTATCCTACAATAATATGTTCTTACCATTGGATCAAAATATTTGCTAGCGATATCGTAAGCCTCATTGCACTGGCCATTTTCATCAAACAATCTTTTGCAATCGAGAAACGGGCAAATGCACAGACGACACAATTTGATCGCAGACATTTTTGTAATACTTCGATTAAATAAATTGTATTATTTATGTACAATTTCTCTTTAAAAATTCCATAAAAATTTTTCTTTCTTTTGTTTACGAACGATTTAAGAAAAGCAGATTAAAGCGATAACAGAGTTGCTTAATTTTGTAAATTCTAAAACAGGGTTTGTTCTTAACAGTGTCTTAAAGTAATGAAATCATTAAACTAAACTGAATAGTAATATAATAAGGAAACTGATAGTTATACGACCTGACATAGACCTTTTGAAAATGTAATCCATACATTAATCATTTAACTTGTATTGTTGGTAAATTAGGCATAGAATTACATTGAACTAGTTTTTATGTTGCGTTTATACCTTATAGCTTGCCTGGTTCAATTTAATTCGAATAGTATTTAAATTTCAGACTCTTACAATCAACAAATTAAAATTCGATATTGATAATTACATTGAGTGAATACTTTTTGATATCGCACTTAAATCTTGAATACATAAGTTCTATGTCATTTGTTTTACCCAACAAAGGGTCGTGCCCTTAAGATCGGACATTCTCAATACAACCTGACGTGGAAATTTGAATGCATAAAACGGCTTAGAATTGAAAACTATTATTTTCACTTTTATTTGTCAGTGTATTATTTTTATAATTCAGCCCTTGTTAAGTAAAGATTAAGGAATTTAATAAATCCATAAACTAAGTATATAAACAAATCATCACTTTTATATGCCACTATTGTTAGTCCTAATATCTTCCTTAACATTGCTTCAGCCTCTACCGTCTAAGGGCTATACAATCAATAAACTAACTACTTGCTTAGCTCTATAAACTTATAACTTTAGATGAAGCAAGACAAATAACAAAAAACATGATGAGGCCGCACTACCTCTGCCTTTCAAAGAAAGAATAAACAGCCAATGTATATTAAAAAGTTTTTGCATTTCGAGAATGTAAAATGATCTAGTTGTTGTTATCACTTCCAGGGGCCCCGAAAATATGTATGGACTTCGTTTAAACAGACCAAAAGCATTACAAATTCAAATTTGTATTTTATTTTCCATTTTACCGACTTATAAAAAAATAAACAATTTGTAAAATTTTTTAGTTATCACCAGCAGTGCGCACGATATCAGAATCTCCAGGATCGGTGATGGACATGGTGCAGACACGGAAGTATTTACCGCAAGCAGTACCCAATTCAATATTGGTACCACTGTAGTGTTGAACTTCAGTCTTGGCCAACATGGCGTAATATTCAATTTCGGATTTTCTAAAATGAAACAAAAACATGCCATTAGTTTAGCAATAATGACTACTAAAACAACAAATATTTAAAAATTTTCTTTTTCAGAAAGAGTCTCTAGTATTTAAATATTATCAACATAATTTAATTCTGCAACATACATTCATCATATAAATAAAAATTCTAAATTTTAAATACAAGATGTACAAATTTACTCACTTTTTATACCATTCAGAACAGGACCATGGGAGTGTCTTGAGAGAAATATGTAGAAGCGAGTTTCAAGAATACTTCCTTTTCACAGGTTTCAATCCAAAATATTACTATGTAATCCATTTTAATTTTTAGGAAACATACTTCTCAGTCTCTGACAAGACTCCATATGATTCCTGTTCGAAGATATATGGTATAAAATATTCCTTCTGTCTTATTAGACAAATTTCTTTGTACATCCAAACTTTTCACTTTTTATTCAATTAAAATGAAATTCTCACCTCAAAGCTGGGGTATTGCTGGCAATCAATACCAATTTAGCTTTGCCTTGACGTAAAGTCTTCAAGGTTTGTTTGTAACCCAAACAGAATTTGCCAGATTTCATAACCAAAGCCAATTTAGCATTGGTGGATTCCAAAGCCTTTTTCTAAAATACACAAAAAAGTGCGGTTAGTTTTAATTACATTAGAGGAAATATTTACACGTGATACTTACTTGTTTCTTGACGGCAACCATGTTGATATTTTTCTTGAATTGATTTATAAATCAATAGCAGATCTAATACAAAATAAGAGAGAAAAGATTAATTTAGTTTAATATTTAAAACTTTATCAATTTGTATAAAAGAAGAGAGACACCAACCTCCTCTGACGGATACTGGAAAAAGAAAGAAAGATTGCAAAATCGCCTAACAGGAAATAAGTTAACTTTATGGATGTTTGTCAAACTTAATAAAGGTTGCCAGATGAATATCAATGAGAAAAAACGTTTTACGGAAATATATCAGAATTGAGTAATATTGTGAATGATAATAAATTAATTTTTAAAATTGTAATATGTGATCATTCAACAAATTGAACAAAACTATTATAAATTAATTATTTAAAAATGTAAGTAAACAATTTGTTTAATTCTTAAAACTAAAATATTTATTAATATATATATTTTGTAAATTTCCATCCCAGTTAAAAATGTTCCCTGCTTAGAATCTAATTCTTGAATTAAAAAAAAATTATAATGGCATCACTGTTTACTTCATGTCATTCAGCATCTCTTGTGCACGTAAACGTATAAAATTCAGCTGCCGGTTTGGTTAACAATTTTTATTCTTTGATGCCGAACTAAAAATATCCTTTAATACTAATGTTATAGTATACAAAACTTACTGAAATTGTTCTTGAATAGGAAACTCATAATTTTTATAATAAAACATAAAGAGAATATTTGTAAACATTTTATTAACTTAATTACATTTTAAACTAATTTTTAAGTTAGCTTAGGACTACAAAAATTAACAAAACTAATTAGTCTCTTTGCTGTACACCAGGATATTTAGGAATAACTGAAAACATATTTAAATCTTTTGAAAATATTACATGAGCATGGCTGTGAAAGGCAATCATCAAAATTCTTCCAAATATTTTTGTAGTTTAAAATATTGCTTCAGTCAGTTTTTATATTTATGATAAAATTTTATGTTTGTGATTCTCTTTTTTAAATATTATTGCACACTTTTTAGAAATATAATTTTTATATTTCTATAGTAGACAATTTTTGATATTTTGCTCTATAAGTATCAATTATTATCTATTTTTAAAATACAAACACATATCCTCCATAAATCTTTGTTTTTAGCTTATCATGTAGTCTATATTGTATAGTAAGTTCTTTGTTTAAATTTGTGTCACCATCTGATTTCTTTGTTATCTAAAGCTGTTAGTAAATTAACTATGCTTGTGTAACCTTGAGTGGGTGGAACATTTTTAAGATCCAATTCGTCTCGCGTAACTAATAAGCTAGACCAACCAGCATTGCGAGCACCTAGATAATCTATATTGTACATATTACCTATATGAAGCGCTTCATGTGGTTTGAATTTGTACATATCTAGAGCCTGATCGAATATGCTTTTGTCAGGTTTCTGGTGACCAGCTTCGTAAGAAGTTAAAATGAAATCAAATTTATCATAAATGTTCATTTCCTTTAAAACTTCAACTAGGCTGGGATCAAAATTTGATATAACACCGACTTTTTTATTAGCCTTGCGTACACTTTGAACCAACTCCTGAGCACCACTTACATGTTGCCAACATTCGTTTGTGCGATATATCCTCAATAGCTCATTACTCAATTCTTTAAGTTTTTCTTTGTCTATAGTTGGATCAACGCACAAGAATATGTTGTGTACCAAATCGTTCCACCAATCCAGCCAAGTAAAGTTGGGCGTGTAACAACCGAAATTTGGGTGTAATGTTGCCATGTGTTTGAATTCCTGTTTGAAACATATTTCCAGTCTGGACTGGTCAATATTTTGTACTCCCAGTTTAGCAGCTGTTTTGGCATATTGTACCGCCGGCGCTCTTCGAAAACGTAACAATGTGTCGGTAATATCGAATGTAACTAAACGAAATCGTTGCAAGTTTCGCAGAAGCATTTTCTTAGTGACCAGCTACACGTATGTAAAAAGTAAACGAAATTATTTAAAATAGTTTATAAATATTTTCCGTAATATTATATTTACATTTTACTTGGCTGAGTGTTTTTTATTATTTCGGTATAGCCGTATCTACACCTTTAAGTTTAAAACTATTGTGAATTACAATTATGTTTGACATCTTTAACGTAACTGCTTAAATGCCATCAAAACATACATAAAAAATAAACAACTACAAACAATTGTTTGTGGCGAAGTTGACTTTTAAAAACCTCTAACATGGCAGACGAAATACCTTCTAAAAAACTGAAACTGGAAAAAGAAACCGAAGAAACGAAGGAAGATGAAAAATCTCCAAATAAAGGAAACACAACAAAGTCCACATCCCAAACCATGGAAGCAATCAATGCTACTACATCCGCCACGGCCACTTCAAATAATACCTCTAATGCAGCACCTGTTCAACAAAGGCCGAAGTTAACTTTTAAAAATCCTAAATTTAGTTACATTGAGCCGGGAGGCAAGAAATTTGTGTGGAAGTCTTTAAAACAAATAGTTACGCAGGAAAAGTCTTTACCATGGCCAGACGATGTAGTACTATGTAAGTATTATAAAAAGGAGTGAATTGTTTACTGAATTAACCTTTACTGATGTAACCTTTTTTCATTGCAGATAGTTCTTTAAATGCACCACCGTCCTTAAAGCCGGCAAAAAAATATTCCGACATTTCAGGTTTGGAAGCACCCTACACGGATCCGCAAACAAAATTACATTATCATAACGCGGAAGAATTCCGTATAATACGCACTTTACCCTCAGATATTATACAGGGTTATTTGGCATTAAGAGGTGCTACAAATATTGTCGGTTGAATAAACTAAACTTTACTATTGTTTAAGGATATAAAAAGATAAACATTAATTTTATTTTTAATCGCTATAACATGTTACAATATTATATTGAAAAATATGATACTATAACGTGCAAAATTAAAAAATTGTTATCAGAGCAAAGACTCCATACAGAAGCGCACAGGGATAGGCTATAAGTATTTGTTGGTGATCCATTGAGTAGGCGGTAACAAACAGCTTAGAAGCTGATAATGAACACCAAAATATGCAAATTGCAGCCAAAATTAAACCAAGAGTGCCTCTGTAAATAAGGAATAAATGTTAAAATAAAATTTACATTATTTAAAAAATCAGAATTGTTTGTTGATATAAATACCAAATAATTTATAATTTATATAATTTATTATAACATAAGGTGAAGTCAATAGAAGAATTGTAGCAAATGATCCTTATCCAAAATGACTGAAATATTGGATAAGCATAGAATATGTATTGGACTACCGAGTGTTAGATCTTGTTAAATCTTTAGTTATTGACAGCAGTAAGAGTAGGTGTCAAATTGGGTACTCCATACCGAATTTAGGCCATTAATGTATTGATAAGATGGAGATTTCTTGATATACATAATGGCCTATTATTTTGTAATTTAATAAACCAAAGCAGATCGCGTAATTTCAACGTTATATTTGCAAATTAGGTTACATTTCTCATATTAGGTTTAAGAGGTGATCAGATAAATTTTTTGGAATATTATAAATTCTGGTCATAATCGCATAATATTTATACGCTGCTGTTATTGCCAATTTAGTTTCCTTACGAATAGAAAAATTATTTTTAAAAGCTATGCCATCTGTATTTCAGAAAATTTGAACTTAAATGTTACATATTAGATTTACTGTTGTCAAAACCACTGTTTAAAATCTAATTCGTTAATTCGGCTTAAATTTATAGTCTTAATGTACTTACTGTATAGTTATCAACACATTAATTCCTGATAAAACGACCATTGGTAAAAGACAATATCCCAAGACGGACACTACAGCGCCAAAAGTAACATTTGCCTGGGAAGCCATTAGTGTAAGCAGACAATAAAAGGCAATGCAGCCCATTACACCAATACCGTAAATATAGGAAAATGTAACTTTGCCACTCTGAAAAATTAATTACATCATATAGTTGTCTTCAATAAATTGGTAGACATATTTACCAAAAGCAAAAAACCCCCTAACGCCAAACAAAATACTAACGGACCAGCCATATCCGTGTCTTGTAGTATAGACTGATCAGTTCCTCGCATAGGATTAAGAACAGCTAGAGTCTAAAGTAATGACAATATTTAGATGTTACTGAATGGGGCAAGAGGTTTAATAACTCTACCTTCTGGAATATATGATTTGGATTTATGCCCAACTCTTCCAATAGTGGTGGTTCATCATCAAATTCTGAATTTCCACCTGGAGGTTTAAATTGTTTGTCTTCTTCGTATGGGTTCGTAGCATAGGCAGTAGGGTCATAGAACGAACTCATACTATTGCCACCACTGCCGGCATTTGGATTCGTATAGTCGTAATTTGGGGGCACGGATGTTTGGGTATTATCAAAACTTTGAAAATTTCTATAGAAGAAAAATATAATTTTAATATAATTTTTAATATTCTTTCAATTAAAACGTACAATTCTTGATTAAATTCTGGCATATCGAAATTGTATGAGTTGTCCGCAGGGCCTGACGTGTAAAACTCATTGGGTCCACCAAAATTTGCCATTTTCAATATAAGTGTGAATAATATTTGATTGCAAAGAACTTGTAGATCTGGTACTTGAATGCTTTATTTATACAAAATTTTTATTTAATCTTAAAATGATCTATTTTTTTTATGACACCACGAATGCAAACAAGATGTAAGAAATTTTAATTACTAAATTGTCATTTTAGAAGGCTGATAACAAAGTGTAAAAACGGCTTTCACGTGCAACTCTGTTAGAGCTTTTATATTTGGCTGGGTTAATTGTGACTTTTATACAACTGTTACCTTGTAAGTTGTTCTTCGGTTTTAATATTTATAGTTATATTTTGTAAAATCTTTTTGGCATTAGATAAATAAATTCATATTTAAAAATAATGAAAAAGAAGATTGTTCTTTCAAAGGAATTGCAATGCTGCTATATCTGAAGATCGAAATCATTTTGCAATTAAAATAAATATCTAAATATCTACTCCAGATTGATATAATCTATTCCACCCTAGATCTGTTTTATGGCGCTGTTAAATAAGACAGACTATATTTCTTTGTTCACAAATTCAACTGCTATAGATTATTTCTTGCATAAATAATAACCATTGTGTTTTTCGAAAAAAGATTACTTGGAATATTCTGTGACGACTGAATTTTACTTCGCCTGTTATAGGTACCATCAGCAGCCGGTGACCAAAAGACTTAACGATCCAATACATAACAGAAAAGGTATACACGTCATTCGAGCGTTCAGCTCTTCAGAATACAACTGTCATATTGGTGACATACTACAAGGATGCACAACTCATTGAAGTGGTAATCAAAAATTGTATTCTAAGCTAATGCTATGCTATATATAACAGTATTTGAAAAGAAAGTATGTATAAATGTAAGTAATAAATAATTTAGCAATTACTTCCTTACAACAAATAACGTTGAAATATAAACTTACTTACTCGGGTAAAATTTATTATAACGTAATAATTATTCTTGAACAGACTGATTAGGATCTTCCTTGTTTCCTACGTTCCATTTTTCTTTATGTATGCGAACCTAGCTTTACATATTTCGAGTTCAG
The DNA here is from genome assembly GCA_005959815.1 of Sarcophaga bullata. Taxonomy (NCBI): domain Eukaryota; kingdom Metazoa; phylum Arthropoda; class Insecta; order Diptera; family Sarcophagidae; genus Sarcophaga; species Sarcophaga bullata. The sequence goes on from QOCX01000209.1 coordinate 236,152, forward strand.
AACTTCGTGTGTAATATGAATCAGAAAGAAATAGGAGAAGGAGAGGATGAATCTACTGGTGCAGCTAAGTCTGTATTACTTTCCATTGGAAGAGAAAGGAAAAAATAAAGGAGAATAATAACCATCACGCCCCATTGACATAATATTTTATAATATAAGATTGCAACCCAGCCAGTCAATTCCGTTTACGAACCCTATAAAATCCTCAAGCATACAGTTCCATTTTGTAGACATTAGCGCCTATTCTGAGACTAAAAATATATATTAATACGATAAAATTACCTCAAAAGTCATGGGAGCGTAAATTTCCAACCTTAATGAGAATTTAAGTTTAATCGTGTACTGAAATTTAGGAAAATATAAGACTATATATCTAATCTAAGGAGCTTTTCAACAGAAGCAAATTATTGTGGAATAGTACAAAATTGAAAGCACTAAGGGCTTTAAAACAAATATTAATTTTTATATTAATTTACTAAGCTAAGGCTCGCCCTAATATACATGCATACATACACTCTTATTTCTACAGTATGTCCCATATTACTTCTGAAAGTATTACTCATTGAATTATAATTATAAAAAATTACCATCAAATCCAACAATTCGCTACATCTCTAATCTTGGTGGGATCACTTCCAACCGATTCATCATTCATTAAACAAATAAAATCTAATTGTTGTAATATTTAGTTATTCCGTTTTTATTAATTCTGTCAAGAATAAGTCTTTCTTTCAATCTTTAATTCATTTAGAGAATTTTTAATACATTGCACTGAACTGACATTATCAGCTGTATTTTTATATCAAAATCAGTTTAGATTAATAAAATTGGATATCATTCTATACAATGGTACCTGCTACAGTTGGCATATATTAAAAAAATTTATGTTTTTAGCAAGTATTTGTTGAAATTATAATTTAATCATGTGCGTAAAGATAATTTAAAATATAAAGACTTAAACATCTTATATTTTTAAAATTAATTTTCTCAAATCTCAAAAGCATTCCAGTTATTCCACTACTACGTTTCGACATAAAAGTTTTTTTTAATAGATTTCGTTTAAATTCTAAAATTATTTGGTATATTTTATTAGTAGTATTATATAGAAGGAACTTTTGGATACAATTTATGCCTGTTGTGATATACATACATTGTATATTCTCTATAAGTACTTGTACACGCACACCTATAAATCTTTGCCTTTGTTCGTTCTGTTATCTTTTGCATCTTGGATTTTCATATTCGAATTCACACACATAATATGTTTATGATCTATTTAATATTATTGTAGTCTACAAAAGTATCACTAAAGCTATAACTTAATATTTTATCTTTCTTACTTTATTTACAATAATTTATTTAAAAATTACTATTAAAGTTTATTACTTATGGAACATATTCCTCATCACATTTTAGTTATTATTTTACTTCCAATTGAAGAACGTAAATAATTATTGTATTCTAAATAACGATTTGTTCCCTTGGATGATCATTAACAGTTTTAGTTGGTACCATGAGAGATCGTCGTAGACGTGTGCGTTGCAACGTGTTACGATCTCGAACGGATTGACGTATTTTATGACGAGGTGCGTTACTAAAATAGCCGTCGTTTGAACGTTCAGCTGCATTCATGGCTGCTAACATTTCAAAAGCGGCTTTTTTATGTTCCCGGGTCCATATATTCGTCAGTTCATTTGCTTCACATTTGGAGATTATACGTTCTTCTTTTTGATTTATAAGCTGATCCTTAGGTTCTTTTGTGTTAGTTGAGCTAATGGAAACTTGAGTAGTTTTAACTCCCGAGTTTGATGAGGAGGAACTTAATGTAGAGGAACTGCTGTTTGTTTCTTTGTTATTGCGACTTAACCCAAAAATTGAAAGTATAGATTTCCGTTTTGTTGTTGAGCCATTTGATGAGCTGCCAGTTGTTGAACTTTCAGTAGAATCTTCGCTGCCTTTGCTGGATGTGCTTGACTGCATTGCATTTGGAGTGTTTCTATTTGCATTGACAATTTTACTTGGCTTGTGATCTACCTCGTACGTAATGAATTTTTTAGGTGACTGAAAAGTAACTTTACGTAAACCGGGGAATGTTTTGACAGCAGGCAAACTGGCCATATTCAACTTAGCTACAGTGGGCTGGTGTAAAAGTGTAGTGTCATTTGGTTCAATGGTACAGTATGTTTCATCATGTTTGACCGATTTTCTGGGCGGTATTGGTGGGGGCAAACTTGAATGTTTTTCTGCTGGAAGTGTCATACGAAGTCTTTCATTCGAACTTGCAGGTTTGTTAATCGAATTAGTTTTGGTATTGGTTTCTTTTTTGTATAGCTGGCATTTCGAAACTAAACTCTGCTCGAAGGCAATTAAACGTTTTTCCTTTTCGTTTAGCTGTTGTTCGCGTGAATTCAATTCTTCTTCCCTTTGCCTAAGTAAAGATTCTTGAGCCCGAATGGCCTGTAGTCTTTCCTGAAGCGCATCATCAAATACATTACGCGTAACAGCATCTGGTTGCAATAGTCTTTCAAAGTGATTTGTTTCATTTTTGTTAAAGTTAGAAGATTTGACTGCATGATCGTTAATGGTTTCATAATTATCCCGTCTTATACTTTCATATAACTCAGGATCAGAAAGCTGCAGTTTTGAATTCAAAGGGAATATTTTACGTTTAGCCGAATAGAAAAGTTCATCCTTAAGGTCGGGTGTAAACACACCGGTAATACTTAAACGTCGCTGACCATAACCTTCGTTAAAACTATTTTGCTCCGTTAACATAGTACTTGAAAAGTTACATAAAGGCTTGTAATCTAATTTGCTTTCGCGCAAATCACTATGCACACAAAAGTCTTCCTGCTGGCTGGCGTCAATGTCTATTAAAACTGGAAAATCAGTTCCCAATTCATTTATATTGCGTACTAGAATAGGATGCCGCGATATAACTTCTATACTAGGTCTTTGATCATTTTCTACTTCCAGCATGAAAGCAATAATTTCCTGTAAATCCTTCGAATATATTTCAGGAATACAACTAAATTTTCCTATAGAAATATTAGCCGATAATTGGGTAAATTCTTTGCCATTAAAGGGCGGTCGTAATGAACACATTTCATATATGAGACAGCCTACTGCCCAAACATCAGACTTACGATCATATTTAGAGCCCCTTATAATTTCGGGACTCATGTAGTAAGGAGTGCCTACGAAAGTTTCAGCAAACGACTCATTGCGTCTAAGCATGCGGGCTAAACCAAAGTCACCCAATTTGGCATTGCCTTCCATGTCCAAAAATATGTTTGCTGGCTTGATATCTCGGTGTAGAATTGTACCTTCCTTAATTTTATTATGGCACACCTGGAGAGCGCGACAAACTTGAAAAAGTACTCGCCATATGTAACGTTCTTCGAAACGTTTGTTTTCCACTTTAGCTTTTCCTATTAACTGCGCCAAATCACCACCCTCGCAACACTCCATAACAATAAAAATAGATTTCGCTTCATAGTTTACCAAATGGTGATAGTATTGCACTATGTTCGGATGTTGTAACTGCCTAAGTACTCGTATTTCCGAAACCAGAGATTCTTTTTGACTTTCGCTTAGTTCATCGTAATCCATACCCTTCCACGCATACAAGTTTCCATTTTCTTTATCACGTACCTTAAAACAGGTACCAAAAGTGCCATTGCCAATAACCGAAATAACTTCATAATCTTGTAACGTTTTTTTCGAAAAGTTTGAACTGCTATCCGCTTCTCTTGTGGGAGACTTTTTATTTTCTATCGAACTCATATCACCTTACATTTATATTTAATAGGAACGTTAAAAAAACATGTGCGCCAGCGCGTTACCGAACCGTAGTGTACGAATGCTAAAATTAAACTGATTTCTGGAGTCATTGCAGTTGCATGAGTATGTTTCAGTCGAATACAAACAACTACATTTATTACCCATTGTGTTTTGCTGTTTTTGTAGATATTCTTTCTCTACAGTTCTGTGCTCACAAGTGAGTCGTTTTTGAAAATCTCATATTTCTCAATATTCTAAGAAAACCAAAATCCTAATTCAGGTACCAGTAGTAGTAGTAGTAGCATGTAGTTTTAATACACCAAAAAAATATTTGTTTGTTTGATCATCTTCAACAGGTTCAACACAGTCGTAAGAAACTAAAAAATCTTCTGGATTTAGTACCAAAAATAGAAATGAAGTATATAGTATCGCATGAATAGAATTGACTCTAAAATAATTGAATACAAGCGATTGGTCTTCAAATTGTGAATTACAGATTAGGTTAATTAATAGATATTCAAATAAAAACCTTGTCAAGAACACACGTGCAAACACATCAACAGAAAAAATGTTAGGGAAATAAATAGCAGGTGCTTCTATGATAATGTTTTCAATTATCGAAAAACTTTCACTCGACTCTCCTTTTTTTTAAGAGCTTGAGCTTGTTTGAATCTGCATTGCTCCGGTTTGCAGTAACGCACTATAACCACTACATCATGCCACATTTGGAAAGTATATGATGAGATTCTCCTGATTTAGCTTCAAGTAGCTAGCAAAAAAATATTTGTTCTTTTAAACACACGGTATTCCTATTCACTAGTTATTATTATTATAGTTATTATTAAAATAGAAATCACAATTAATCCTATTATTTTTTTCTGACATTAAGTTACTATTCTTCATGATATTTAAGTTACTATTAAATATGAAATAGCAATCAGTAACTAGGACTCAGTAGAAATAATCAAAAGCGAATGTTTTTTATTTATGTGCCATGAAATTCAGTGGTGATCCTTATTCACCGAGTGAGGAAAAGGGGGTAAAGTTGAATGATATTAGAATCCAATTGCATTTAAAAGAGATAAGAGTGACTTCTGCCGGGAAGCGCAGAATTTGACCAAATACAAATTCAACCGCATCTAATATGACAGAACAATAATTTGTTAGTCGAAAATCCTTAACAATATACCACATATATACATACATAACATACATAATTGGCCATTACAACCCTTCAGTCAGGATTACGACCTAGTTTCTCACACCACTTATGTTGTGTGTGTTAATTTTATACATGAGTGGCGGGACCTACAGTTTAAAGTCGACTCCGAACGACAGATTTTTTTGAGAAGCAATATATACATACTTTTGAAAAATAATTTGCTATTTGCATCGATCCACACTTATGGGAAATTTCTTCTGAAAACAATTCCGTATGTATGTACGTATAGTAAAGTACCAGCTAAAAGGTACTTCATTAATTAATATATACATGCGTCCCTGTTGTAGTTTTTCTATATTGTTTTAAATTTTTTAACCATTACCGGTTTTATACCATTCTTTTTTCTCTACAAAGCTGTGGACAAAATAAAAACCGTTGGATGTTTTTAATATAAAAGAATATTCTTGAGGACAGCACGCCTTCAATTTTCAGGTTTTCCAATGTATTTATAAATATACTGGTTATTGTCGTTATCACGTATCTTCCTCGTTATTTTGCTTGTTTTTATATTGCATATGAAATACCTGTACACAGGTATTGCTTTTAATTGGTTTGTTTTCTTATTATATTGTCTTGTTAATTTCAATTTTCAATATTTAGTTAACAAAATTTAAACTATCCTACGTGTTTTTTTATTTCTTGTACGTAAAGACGAATGTATGTGTTGTTGCAATATTTATTATTTTTAGAAGTAAATTTATCCTTTCTTTCTGTTTACCTCGATTATCTATTACGTGTTAAAATTGTGCAAAATTGTTGTTATTCTCATTATATTGTATCGCATCTTTTGGCATTGAATTTTGAATCTCAATACAGTGAACTCGCAGAAATGTGAACTAATTTTTGCGAAGGGTGATATTGTTTTCGATTTTGCTTACGCTTACAATAGTAAGTAAGAAAAAACAAACAGTTTTCAGCATAAATTTCCAAAATTTATAAATTTAATCATCCACGATAGGACTGAAAATAAATAAAAAAATTTCCTGAAATAATTAAATTCAAAATGAAAAATGAAAATAGTGAACGAACGAACTAATATTTCGCCCTCAGGCGTACTAATTTGGTTTTCCAATATGATCATCGGTCGAACGAAAATCAAAATCTCGAACATAATAATTTTTCGTACAACTTGATCAAGTTGTTCAATGAATCGCAACATGCATTGGCCGCATTAAAGCTTTCAACTATTGTACACTTTTTAGAATAGCCAACGTAAAAAAGTGTTTATGTTTTTGGAGTGTTCACGTCCAAATAGTATTAATAAAATCTATGTGGTAGATAAGCAATTGAAAATGCCTTTTCTCAAAATAATTCAGTAAAAAAATCCGAATTATTCTAAATTATAAAAATATCAAATATACGACAGTTTTGGTTTCGGATTTTGAACACCTTAAGCAGTACATGCTTTATGCATCAACTTTGATAATGGCTAATATTGTATTTAACTGTTTTTACCTCTCTGAAGGGAGATAAAAAAACTTTTTTTACGTACTAAGTAACAAAACTGACATCTATTAAAATTTATGATGTTTTGTTATCGAATGAAGAAGTATTTGTGTATTGCTTTTGTGTTCCTCTTACTAAACCGCTAGTAACGTACGCTTCCTTTATCCAGACAATTGACTATTTAACAAGCAAAAGGTTAAGAATAAATTATGAGCGACTTAGCACTTGTATGTATGCATGCATGTAAAAGAAAGAAAAGAAATCTAGAAACTAACATTTAAGGTATTCATGCTGCTAATAGATTTTATAAAAATTAATTTATCATGAAATTATTAATAAATAATGCAAAAAAAGTAATATTTAAAACATAATATGACTTAATAATGAAAGTAATTCATTATCAACAAGAAAAGCAAATATTGAAAAAATTATTGCATGAGATAGTGAATACCACTCGTATTATTGTGCTGACAGGTCTGGGCACAAGAATAAATTTATTTTTACTTAACATACGAAAATACTTTAATACCCTAATACAAAAATTAATTCAGAGAAAAGAAAAAAATCGAAATAACAATTTTATGTTTTAAAACCAGTTGCGTTTCATATGACTTCTGTTGAAAGTCCATTTACAAATGCAATTACAGTATATCGAGGGAAATGTTATTCGTACTTGTTATTTTGTCTACAAATTAAACAAGTGACACGCTCCAATTTCATTGCATTTTCAAGTGCGTTCTATTGAAAACACTTCAATTGATATGTTTGGTCTAGACTCTAGAGCATATTTGTGGAAAATTGAAAAGTACCAATTTTTTCATTCAATGAAATCAGATAATAATTAAGATACAGCCTTTATTTAAATATAACTACATACTGCAGTGTCACTGAGATATTTATAGGTCTTTATTATTGCTAAATTGCTAAGTAAAAATTATATTATTTGGTTCGTGCTAACATTTGTAAAGAAAGCAATATGAAGCCCAAATAAATATAATTATGTCTGATACATTCATAGAATATTGGATATTTAGATGCTCTTTGCAAGAGCATAGCGTAATTTAATAATTAAACAAATCATTGCTTAAAGAACAAAATTTTTATTTTTTCAGCAAGCGTTCGGGCTCCACAAGTAATAGCGGGTGTGATGTAAAAGGGTATAACAACAAATTTTGGCACATAAAAAAACAGCAAACAGAAAAAAGCAGTAAAATAACATAAGAAAGCTACACTAAACTGTGTATTATATCGCTAATCGAAAGAGTAACAAGAGCCAAGCAAATTGCTGATTAACTTGAAAGATTGTGAACATTAAGTACTCCGGTTAATACTATATACAAGATACTGGGTGTCATAATACAGGGAAAACATCAGTATAATAGAGAAAAATCTGATTATAATAGAGTTATCTATAGATTTGTTCATCTACTGCTCATTGCTTTGAAGAAAATCTTTGTTCAGACGAACTGCTAAGAAGAAAAGGTATAAGTAATATAAGGTATGGCGGCACAGCAACAGACACCGCAGACTTGCCCGAAAAGGCGATCTGGAGAGTAGCTTTTAGAATATTCTACGCCAATGTTATCAGCATCACGGACATCTTGTATTTAAACAACGAGAAACTTATACAAAAATTAAATCAAAGATATAAAATGGAGATCAACTAGTTTACACTGACATCAGAAAGGTCTACAGCATTATAAGGAGTCCTATCGAGCAAACCCATTGCAAATTTTTGCAGTCTGAACTACAGCGTAAATTGTACAACATAATATTCAGGTTATTGAAGTTCACTATTGGAGAAAATAATGGATTTGTTCTTATTATACTTCTTATATTTTTCTTGCGGTGTACCATCATTAACCTTTGCAATAAATATCATTTAGAGTCAGAGAGATTAAAGGTCTACAAATATATATTTTTTAAAGCATTGGAATGATTTTACCACAAAATGAGAGTTACCTGAACGGACAACAATACGCACACATTAACATTCTCTAAACCTGGTTGTGCTTGTATTAAAAATAAAAATAATAAAATGAAGTCTCCAAAAAGTGTTGTTTGTTTAGGCATGATCATGATTTAGTGTTTACAGGTAAATTAGTATAAAATTTGTTGCCCTTTTTATTTGTTTTATTGCAGTGAAAAAAATGTGATAAATAGGTCTTCTTAAGCCAGTAACAATAGTAGCATATTTTCTTGGGTTAATGTTTCTAGGTTTCTTTTACTACTGCATTAAACGTATTTTAACTTGAGCCTGAATGAGATAAGAGAGAGACGATAAGATTTAAAAATATGTATATTTCGTGGTAAGTGTACGCTTTGGAATAATATCCTAAAAAGGATTTTGTCAGACCTTATTGAAACGATTGTTGTTTTCTTTTTTTTTTACTTATGGTTTATATGGATTTTCTTCAAAATGTTTTTGTTTATTTAAAAGACTTCCTATCACGTGTGAGTTGTTTTATTAAAAAAAAAAGATCTTAATAACAGTATAGTTTTTATTTTATACAAAGACTTGTACAGCTAGGTGTACGCTTTTAAATATTTACACTAAAATATTTTATGAAATAACTGTGAAATGATGAAGGATTGGGATTGAGATCGGCGCTGCGCAGTTTACATGCGAATGAAATCAAGAAAAATTCTTCAGAACTATCTATAAATGGCGCCGTTGCTAAAAATTATTTGAAGGATGGAATCAATCAATTAGAAACCCTATAGGGTTCATAAACAGCAAGTTTCAAAAGAAAGAATTTAGCCTAGCAAGAATAAAGGTTTTGAAGTAATTATTTATTAAACAATGTGTACAAGTTGTGAAATTTATTGTGAACTTCTGAAGAAAGAATTGCGCTTTTGATCACTCCAAAGAAAACAGTCCGTAACAAGAATATACATCTTTTTTTAATTGAATTTGAACAGTTTTCAGGACAGCGCCTTCGTGTTAAGTACAGTCTTTCATTTGCACAAGGGAAAAAAGAAGTATTGGTAATTTAACTAATTCTATGTTCAATATTTTCATTTTGTTTCCCTTTAAGGAACGTGCTCCATCTACTTACATATTATATTCTTTGCTTTGTTTCAGTTTCATTAATTTCTGTCTAAAGGAGCAGGCATTTTATCTGATGTAGCAGGTCTTAGAATGATAGCATGTCCATATGTGGTTGTAAGGTATTTTATTCCGTTTCAGTCCTATTCCAACTCAAGAGATAACGCTTTTCTCTACGATCTTCATTGTTGAAGAGATCGTCTCTGGAATTGGCTCCTAAATGTTAAAGCATAGTGAGAATTTGTTTCGCTTTGTTTTTCACAATTCTTGAAATTTGACGAAAAATAATAAACCACTGCCAGTAAATATGAATAGAATATATGAAATAATATATGTAATATGATTGTATATATACATATAATTGTATATAAATCATATATACATATATATATAGAAATCGTCCATTTTATGGAAAATTTCTTGTTAGAAAACTTAGTAAAAACTTATAAATACTACTTTCTATAACTAGACTTACCCCTGTTAATAAAAACTATCGCAAGTAATACTTTGTGTAGAATTTTGCATTACGGTCTATTGCATTTGTTAACAAATCCACAAGGTGAGCAAGGAACCATTTTTAAATATTAAAAAATAGGGAAATAGATATGAGATCACATTATTGTTTTCGATAACTATTTTCCGATTTTTAAGCATTTGGAAAGTTGGAGTATTTTTTAATTGCATATAAAAATAAAGGAGAGAGTTTTTAACATTGTACATATTTAAATAAAATTTTAAAATTTTAAAATTTCTTAAACACATAATAATCTTTTTTATTAGGTATGGAATTTCTGAACACAATTTGTTACTGTTTTACCCGGTAGTCACTGTGCTCCAATGTTTTTTTAATATCCAATGCTGCCAAGTATAATCACTGATTAATAGTATAATCGTGTAAATGCTTTATACCTGGCAATACTTGGGCCATACACAATAAAAATGCATCCAAACAAGAAAAAAATTACCGTCGTTACATATTTTATTCATTGCCTACGAACTTTTCTTTAGTTTGCATATTATACGACAGAAAAAGAGTACGAATTGCATATTTATTAGATCATCTAAAAAATCTAACAATTATCTCAAAAAGGATTGTATACTTTAATAATATAAAAAAAGAGAATAACATATTTGTGAATCATCTGTCTATATTATGAGCGATTGGCCAAAATCCCAAAAAAATCAAGCAAACAAAAAAATAGAAAAAATGTCGGATGACGCATCTAAATTTTTGGGTGGCATTCTAGGAGACATCAGCTCCAGGTCAGCCTATTCACAAATACTTATCGGAGCTACGTCCGGTTGGGCAACAGGCTTTGCCACAATGAAAGTGGGTAAATTTGCTGCGTTTGCTATTGGTGGCGGCATAATACTTATGGAAATTGCGCATCAAGAAGGCTATATTGAAATCGATTGGTCGAAAATAACCCGTAAATTGGACAAAGTCACTGACAAAGTGGAGGAAGCTGTCACTGGCCAAGAGAAAAATTGGGTTGATAAGGCTGAACGTTTTGTTGATCGCAAAATAGATCGGGCTGAAGATCTATTGAGAAATAAATCAAAATCAGCCGTAAAATGGTATAGTAAATTAATTGGGGATGAAAACGGACCGAAACTAAATGATCTGCACATTTTCTTAACTGCATTCGTTGGTGGCGTTGCCTTAGGCATAGCCACAGCTTAAATGTGTTACATATATAAAGTAAATTCATTAATGAATGAATGTTTTACCAAGAATGTGTGTTAAGAAGTCATTTAGTTATTCCCTTTGTTTTCTTCATAACCAAAATTTCATTAAATTATTATTACTATTAATAATAATGCCCATTTAATTATTTGTCAAATGTACTTTTTAAACGAATCTTATTTATGTTTTTTTCTGTTAAATTAGTATTAAAAACTGAAGAAAAAAAATGCATTAACTTCGAATAAAAACGAAATAAATCAATGAGATTGCATAAAAAATTAAAACTTTAGTTAATTTTATTAGGGAACATGTAGAAACGTTGCTTAGATCATATATATATCTAAATATACTCATGGTAGCATTATAACAAACCCCGCTGGCCACAATTTAAATTATAAATAAAATAGTATTTTTATGTTACATAACAGATTTTAGGTATAGTATTTTATTATATTCTACTATCGTAACCACAATAGGAAAGCAAATAATATAATATATTTGAATATATATTTGAAGGTATACTTAATCCGTTTTAGATCTCCTACATCGTCTACACCACTTTTAAGCATGCACAAGTTGTGCGTATTAAATTTTAATCAAAAATTAAATTTAAATGTTTACTTAATGATAAAGTATTTGAGCATATGATTGTGTCAGGGCCTTATTAAACTACATACTAGTAACGTAGAAATGTTCATACTAAAATCTTGTCTCAGTTATTAATTTATCAATCTTTTATAAATAACAACCGAACTTTCGTTGTCAGGTAGTAATTAAAAATTTGTAGTTCTTCAAAATATATCTACAAATGAAATTTTATTTATTTATTGTATGTCAATTGCTATTTTTAATACCATTTTATGCATCTGGTACTGCAACCGAATTTCAATTGCCATCCGTTATTCAGTAACGATTTAATTGTCATGGATTAGTTGTATTCGTAATACAACCTATGTGAAATGTATAGAAAATATTCCCTTAAGACCTAAAATTAACTACAAATCTTAAGCCTTGAATATACATCATAGATTAAAACATCCAACTGAACAAATTTACTAAAACAACAAGAATTTAATGGCTCTGTTAATCACAGCAATCGCTCTTTAGCTATGTTGTAAGATTTTACAGGTGAAAAATTAAGTTTCCATCGGTAATATATTATTTATAAAATTTTGGAACCCATTTAGAATTCGGCTGCCAATATCTTTACCGGAGGATACTTCAAGAAATTATAGTAAAACACCAAAGTTGATTGTAGGAAAACTTTTCATACATTATAAGAACAGTTAAATTAAATGCTGTAAAGAATAATTGAAAAATTTGAAAAAATTTAATAAACATAACAACAATTTTAAAAAACGTAGTTTTATTTGAATTCATGGCTCATCGCTTCTGCTCTTGTCATTGAAATAAATTACGTGTTGTAGCAGTTCACCATTTGATTTTAACCCTATAAGCTTCGTTAAAGCAATTGACTTGCTGAATTAATAGAATCTACTCGATATTTTGCACTATAGCTCTGAAAGTGTGCTTAAATTTATTCCATACTCCCCTTGCTATACTTAAATTCATAACAAAACAAAAAACAGAGCTACAGGAATGGAACCGATTTTCTATAACGAGTTTCTCATATCGCCCATGCTGTTTATATTAATTTTATCCACAAGTGGTGTAATTTTGTGTCAAATCCGAAAGAAATATGAGAATTTTAGCAAGGAAATTCGTTGGTTTTAGAGGTTTTCCAAGACTGATTGGAAGCGGTTGTCGAAATGAACACTTTTGTTAAACCACTAAAATATGTCGATCTTTATACAAATTATTGGTTCCAATTTGAAAAATTATTCAATGATTACATGTATGTATATCAAAATAAACCTTATGATACAATATACCGTCTACTATATTCGTACATTCTCACTTGGATTAAAGTAATGATCTCACTAGCGTATTGGAGGAATTATAGTTAATTAAAATTATAGTAGTTAATCGCTGAGCAATTATCTCGATACAACTCGATCCACTTGATTTTCCCTACGAATCCATTAAACGGATTAACATCAAGAAATACTGGGAGTTTAGTACGATGTTTTCACACTGAAATAGTTCTTTTATAGTTTAATACAATAACATATGCTTCACACTAGTATAATTTCCACAATAGTCTTTTTATGAAAAAACCGTTTTTCACACGTACTTACTGGTTAATGACCCCACAACTATTCTACAAAGGATACAATGGGAATCTACTTCGGAAAGAAATTCATTGCGAGATATTACGCATTTATCTCTAGTATATATTTTTTTTTATAAATTTTAAACGAATAGTTTACATTTTATAGCTTTCGTTTGTGTTTGTTTACCACGATGGCTCTTGTCTGGGTGTCTTGCTGCCATACAAAGCACTTTTATCTCTGAACATGGTCATACGTTCAGTTTCTTTTTTATCCAAATAATGGCCAATTGCAAAGCCAAGAAGAGGTAAAACACCCAAGACGTAACGTGTATCGATTCCCAACATGTTGAACAAAGTCGGTTTTATTGTTTTAAAGTTTCCTGCGCCTTAGCAAGTTCCTTTTTCTGACGTTTCCAGGCCTGGGTATGAGACCAATCGGCAAATATTGTGGCTGCGGTAAATGTGGGGAAAAATATTACAGCTGCGTACTTTTTTGCCACTCGTGCAGCAAGAGTAATTGCCATGGAATATCTGCAACGGAACGGTAGTTGAGATTAACAGTAGCATCATACATTACGTAAGTTAAAGTATTTGAAAAAACAACAGCGATAAAACTATGTTTGTACGCGTTTATATTAAAACGGAATAAGAATTTAAGAGCACCAATATTTTTATATTAATTACATGCTTCAATTCGAATTTTATTATATTTTATACAAAAATAATCCCTTCAATTTGCACTTACTTTTTCCAAATGGTGTGTGTTTTTAGAATATTTTTTGAAATGTCAAAATTGACATTGTCATCGGTTGTTTTTCTTTCTTTGACATTTTTCATTCACAATATAAAAAGGCGCCATAAGATATGCTCTTGTATGTTTAAAAAAATTTAAGTAAAAAAAAAATAGCGTTAGTCTTATTAGTGCGTTCGTAATTTACAGTGTGAAAAGTGAAAATTAATTAATTCCAACGTATCTTAAAATAAAAAATAAATTGTGTGTATTATTAATAACGAAAAGTGGAAATTAATTAATTCCAATGTATCTTAAAATAAAAAATAAATCGTGTGTATTATTAACAACGTTCTATACTGAGCTAAGTTTTGCGCTGAATGTAGAATGCGTGTGTGGTAACCAATATAAGACTTGTGAACTCTCAAGTAGATCGTGATCAGCAATGGCGTTTTTATTATTTCTAAAAATTAGCCGAACAACTAGAACTTTCCGCTGGACAAGGTCAAGCTCAATATTTTTTTTCTGTGTTCTTGAGTTGCCGGCGATTCAAGACAATTATTTTGTGCAACAGATAAACAGAGTTTAGAGGACGGAAAGAAAGGAGAACGAAAGAAACGAGAATACGTAAGTCACATAATTTTTTTTTCATTATTCTTTAATTCATAAGAAATAGTAATAAGTTCTGTAAGAGAATACAAATGTTTGCCTCTAGAAAGGCGTAAGATGAAAGGATATCAAAGTGTTTAGTCATTTAAAGACCTTAAGAATATTATAGCGTTTGTTGATTACGCGTAAAATAGATCACGTTGGAAGTAGAGCACAGGTGAAATAATATATGCCTTATAATGTTATGGACGTTAAAAACTCGTTTAATAATAAAACCACCCATGATGGGCTAATCTTATGATCTTATCCCTGTTATGTCAAATCTATTATGTGTAAAATTTGTTGCAGAAATAAGCAATCTTCATGGCTTCCTTTTTCCATGTTATTAATCCACAAGTACGCATCAAAATATAAATCTTCGCGTACAGATAATGCAAATGCAAGCATCGAGGAACCCATTAATCATAAGGATTTTCTTTTGTAGTTTTTTTTATTTTGGCTGATCTTACCCTCGTTTACGAGGCCTGTATTACCGTCATGATATTATTTATTTCCTAGGTATTTCCCAACCATTTGTATCCTGTATATTGTGGATTATATTTGATTTTATGAACTTTCGAATTGTTACAATTCTAACAAGCGCCACAGTTTTTCATTCCTTCACACGCCAGATGATTAAGATAAGTGTAATTATCTTCTCCTTAGATTACCTTTCGGGCTATATCTAGAACATAATTAATTTATCTAATAAAATACTTTACATTTCAGATTGGATTCTGGTTAATCCTTGGAGATTCCGTCGCTTTATTCGACGGCTGTCAGCAGTACAGATTATAAATTTCTTCAGTATGGGGCGATAGTCCCATGTATGCAGTTTATTGTGTTTTACTGTTCCTCAAAAGCATACACGAGAGAACAAAAGAGCCTATTTATTTCGGAACTTTATTTCGATATTGATTTGTATTTCACTATTTCATCAATACTTAAATGGATTTTGACTCAGACAACCAATTGATAATATTAGTCAATACAGAAAGAATCCTTATTTTAGCTGCATTATGTAGAAGTATTTCCTGCTTCTATAGTCTGTTGCGTAATTCCAATACAATACGCTGCATAGATAGGAGTTAGATGTTTATAGTGAGTTGGTTATTTATATAAAATAGTATAGAATTCTATAAACATTTTTGAGTGAAATGGATAAAATTCACTCCAAATTGGTGCAAGTCGCATGGAGAATAGAAATCAAAAAGTGGTTTGTAGTGAAAGTTATTTTATGCCTCTGATTTTGAATTCCTTATTCTGGTTTTGTTTTTTACACGTTGTAGTTTCATCAAGTTTTCCTAGCTAAGCAATATGCAATAGAAGCTCTTGACACCATAGGTATGACATCTCTTCTAGAAAAACAACGCCCTTTGGGCAAATGTTTTGGATTGCTGTATAGTATGTGGTGGAGCCTTGCTTATTAAGTCACTCCTACTCTTTCCCCAGAGATGGTACCGCCTGAATTTCCTCTGATGTTCACATTTTTTTTAAAGAGAAATACTCTTAGTTTTTTTTTAATTCGAAACAACAATTACTAGGATTGTTGGTGTTCAAACGTATTACGAAACCTGAACATGCTTGTGACTAAAGTCGCCTCCAATTTTATTTTTGTAATGCTTATTCATTATTGTAACACAATGTGCGACTTTAAAGGATCATCTAGAACAACAATTCTTTTTTATCAAAAACTCATTTTTTTATTTAAAAATATGACACTTTTTCAAGGCAAATTATATGAAAAAAAAAACACAAATAATTCGTTTCACCTAAAGAAACATAAATATCCCGATCCAGCCCTGTAATACAAATTAATTTTAATCTACATTTAATCTACAAGTAGGAGAGGAAGAGAACTCTGTAAAAAATTTCACTAATGCTTTTAATCATTCACAAAGGAAAAATTATTCTTTGGTTTTGATAGTTTTACGTTGACTGTCTATTGCTGCTTGGCAATTTTACGTAAAGCACGTTTACGTGTATTGAACAATTGTTTAAAAACTAATTGACTGGCAAATTGTTCACAAAAAATAGCTGAAATTATATTAACAGCGGTCAACATGAGAGTATGTGGTAAATATCCGGGTGTACGTTCGGCAATTCCCAAAGTTTTAATAGCCGATGCAACATACGTATCGCTGGAAGGTATAAACATAGTGGTTTTACGAATTTTTGACATATTTGTAGCAACAAAACCGGGTTGAATGCTCTGCACTACAATACCTTGGGAACGGTATTCTGTTTGTAAATCAGCACTGAATTTATTCACAAACGCCTAGAACACACAAGTTAATTGATTAGAATATAGGAATGTTTTTATTTCATTTATGTACTTACCTTGGAAGCACTGTATACTGTTAATAAAGGACTTGGTAAAACACAAGTTTCTGATGCTATATTAATTACTACACCTTTTTTTCTCTCTACCATCTGTGGCAATATTAAAGCCGTCATTTGTATAACCGAGTGCACATTGGCTGATATAATATCTCGCAAAAACTGGGGATTCTCTTGGCTACATTCAATAAAGAATTCAGGACGGGGATAGCTTATACCGACATTGTTGACTAAAACGCCAATTTCTAATCCTAGAATATTTTGTTGAATTTTAGAGTATATCTCCTGACCTCCAGTGAAATCGACGTCTATAATTTTGGTTTCGACATTATAGTTATCGGCTAAAAGTTACAAGAGTTTCTTTTAGATAAAAATACTTTTGTAATACAATAAATATACATACAGATCTCTTTGGCCACTGCTTCCAATTTGCTAAGAGTTCGACTGATGAGCACAACATTTAAACCCTTTTTCGCCAACTAAAAAAAAAGCATAGAAAAGGTGAAAATTTGATCTCAAAGGATGCAAGAGCTTTAATGATAATAGTTTTTAGTGCACTCTTCTGTGACATTTTGTCTTTTTTACTTTTTTCCCCAATTCGTATTTATTCTTTCCTATGTCTTTTCTCTCTTTCCACTCCTTGTATCTCTTTTTATATTTTTATACCCTATTGCAAACACAATGGGTAAACTTGAAATCTAGGTATTGCACGTGTATTAATGACAAGTACGCGTCATGCAAGATAACGTAACCAATGCCATAATATCGAGTAATATCTGCGTTGCTAATTTAAATTGCAAGAATACTACTGGACTGTTTGTTTCTAATAGGTACTAGACTCGCCCTCAAAAAGGGCAACAAAACGAAGTTCACTTAATGTAGATAAGATCATTCTTGCTATCCTAAATAAAGACTAAGTTTCATAAAAATAAGTCACATATTTAAAACGAAAACCTTGTCTCCGAGTTAGGGGTATAAGAATTCTATTTAAAATGTTTTTTTTTGATTATTTTTATTAAATTACGTTCGCTTTTGTTTAGTCATCTTATTGAACAAAAGAAAAAACAATAAAAATTTTTCTTTTATTAAATATTTGCTCCTTTATTATTTCAATATTCAATACTTTTATGTCAATATTTACTATAAAAAAATAATAATAGTTTGCTAATGGATATTTTGATTTACTGTCTGTCTGTTCATCTGTTTACAACAAAACCTGAGTGAATGCATCACTTTTCGTCAAGTACTTGACAAATGACACTTCATAAGAATTGCTTATGAAAAGTTTTACAAAAAATCAAATATTTAAATGAATATGCATTTTATATATTTGAACTTGTACTTCTGAGCTAAATATTGTTTACAGAACTAATATAGTATACCTTGAGTATTTGCATTTGAATTAATGAATGCATATTTCTTTTTGGAATTTATACGGCTAACATGTATGAGCTGACAGTTTTTAATTTTAAATTGTGATTGTACTAAGCAAGTGTCAATGTTTTTCTCACCAAGGTCCCTTTGAAAAGGGTTTTTAAAATACGTATCGGTTTCGATTACTGTGCCTTCAGTTTCGCCGGTTAACTCAAAATATTTACCGTTGTCAAACTTATTCGCGCCAGCAATTACTAAAACCCAGTGTAGCAATTCTAAAAAGTATATTTTCTAACAGAGTCCTCACAAAAAAATTGAAATAATCATTCTGAGGAGAGGGATTTGCATACCTGACTGCGAAAAGCATAGAATGCTTGTTTTAATGGCGTTCAAAAAACCGAAATCAAGTTTAATATACCATTTTCCTTCTCGATTTCTACCCAGATAATCTCATATAGACATGATATCACGGTTTTTAATCGATTTATACATGCCACTTGCCCCAGAATCGATACAATTATTGCAAAAAGTACTTTGTGTGGCAAAGTATTTTGTGGTTGGACTAGTTCTCCTAGAACTTCTCTAACTTCCTTATATAGGGTACGTAAAGGTAGCTGTTCTGTGAAGCCATAGTTTTTTTCTACCCCTTAGTTTCGGAATCACTGAAATCTTATAGTGAAGCTACTCAGGCTGCCAATGTCAGTGCATAACAGTTCCTTCAGAGCATCTATATAATAGGCGCTAAGATGCCTTATTCTCTCTTCGCATAATAACGAGTATGTCCTCAATAGGTGAAGAACATTCCAAAATGTAAATTTAAAAAAATTATCGAAATATACCGTTTGTTGCTTGTAATTTTTTAATTAAAAATTTAATTTCTTTTTTAATATTCATTGTATTTTCGTCAACAACATGCAAACAGTGCAGTTAATAAAAAAAATTATTGATAATGGCGTTCAATTTAAATATTGTCTAGTACGGATATGATGTACAAATGTACGCACATACATATGCATCAAGTCGTGTGTTCGTTTAATAAAATAGTCTGGTGTAATACACAGAACTTAAATGTCTGACTGGTGGAGACAACCGATTTGATTTAAAAAATTCTATCCGCGTGCGTTTTTATGAATTGTTTTTTTTTTCTTTCTTTATAAATAACATATATGTAGTTTCCATAACTTTCTTGGCGATGCAATGCGGTTATTTTTATTCATTGAACTTTAAGAATAGGGCCTACAAAAAACTATATTAATTGAGTATATATAGTAAGGCTTTGGTGGTCTGTATGTTTCGTTACAAAAGTGCGATCAAATTATATTAGGTAGTGTTAGGAAGATAAGATTTTATATTAAAAAAGATTTAAAATCCACAATAAACTATGTGGGAAGCCTCCAGATTAGACAACATAAACGGAGAATAACATAGAAAAAGGAACAGAGGAAGTTCCTGACCACCTCACATAATACATGTTTATAGATGGCGTAGTTTCTAGGTAACGCCAGACCAGGTAAACCTATCAAAGCTCAGTAAGATGTCTACTAAACTAAATATGCTTATTAATTACGCAATTACGTGTTATAAATAAGCGATGAGTTGGGCGATTTTGAAATTTAATCAAAACATCGAAGAATATTTAATTAAATGTACATTGATCGATAGTACATATTTAAAATCACAAAAACATCAATATGAATTTTTAAGTATCATGTACAGTGTTATTGTAACGATTGATTTGGCATATATTTTTATAGTGAATGTTTTTGGAAGCGTTCAACATATCAATTGCTTTAAACAAAAATTTTTTTTTTTGATGAGAATTTACTATCCAATTGTAGTGGTTCAATGCAGACCCATATTTAGTTACAACAAATAATGTCATGTTGCCCACTTAGAAAGTTTATAAATTGGATTTGTATTTTTTCTTATTTGTCACTTATTTGTTTGATGATTTAAAGTAGCGTGATATAGTAGGACAATATAAGAATATCCCATATTAACAGGTCGTTCAATCGAGGACTTTACCATCGTTATCGAGTTCGTCTAAAATAATATTTTATTTAGATAGATTGAGTAGATTTCTCCTCTCAAAGTGTAAACCGTTTAGAAATTGAAACTTGGTATACCCAAAAGATGTTGTCGTGTTTCAAATCACATTAAGTAAAGAATCCTACTAACTTTTTCCGGATATCGATGGAAGCGTGGTAACTGTAAAGGTTGAATGAATTGAAAGAGGTTTAATAATTGCACTTGTTTTACTCAAATGGTAGAAAAAAAGAAATGAATTCATAAGCATCGTTTGGCATTGTACTTGGCTGCATTGTAATGATAATGAATTTTATAATCCTGGTTTCCAAGTCATTGCATCAAACCTGGTAGTAACTATATTTAGGAAAGAAACGTGAATACAGTACAGAGAACTGTGGTATATCATATCAATATTAAAGAGAAAACAGTCCAGGACATATGAATAAGACATTTAACTTCCCGTCTTTCTGAAAGATGACCGTTGACGCTACATAAAATATCCTTACTTATAGTAATAAATAGCACTGATAGCAATATAATTGTTATTAGAAATATATTGTTATAACAAGTTGGTCTAATTAGACTAGATTCGATTTTTTATGTAATAGATTTGACCCAAATTTTGTACATAATCAAACCCAATTAGATAATGAATTAGGACTACTAAAAAGAAAAAAAAAGAATTTCTTATGCTCCGCGTTGTGGATCTTACATTTATTTCACTGGCTATGTCGGCTTACAAGGAGTATATTTTAGGAGTATATTCATGTTCACAGCAGCTATCCATGTGCCAATGAATGATTTACATTCTGTTTCTAGCATATTTGTAAAAAATCAATATCCATTAACTTACCGCTTTAGTATACGCTTTTCCAATTCCATCCGTAGCGCCGGTAATCACTGCAAGATAAAATAAATATTTAACAAAAAACTATTACTTATTTTGTCTTTATACAATAATCTTATCAAAATATTCATTTTGCTTTTGTTTTGTGTTTTATCACCAATTAAGATAAATTTCTTGCGATA
Source organism: Sarcophaga bullata (assembly GCA_005959815.1). Taxonomy (NCBI): domain Eukaryota; kingdom Metazoa; phylum Arthropoda; class Insecta; order Diptera; family Sarcophagidae; genus Sarcophaga; species Sarcophaga bullata. The sequence goes on from QOCX01000209.1 coordinate 257,661, forward strand.
CACATCACCGATAATGCCATGACACAATGTACAACAGCAATAAGCACATGCAGTATTTATAAAAAAAGGGAGGTACACCTACCAGCCCATTTGCCCATACGGCAAACATCGACCTTAGGCCCAAATAGTTGGGGACCCACAATGTTTATATACAGCCAGGGAAGAATTTTTGTAACCAATTGATAGCCAACAATGGAAATGGCAGCTGTACCCAGTATACGCATGTATTTGCAATCGAAATCCATGTCTCTTTTTTTAAATAGTTTTTAAATTCTCTTTGAAACTTTTTATAGAATTTCTTTTCGAAAACGTTTATTGAAGAAATTTTTCTTTTCAATTATTGTCTCCGTTCTCGTATACCGGGTGGCAATGACTTTTGCGTTGAACTGCCACTATGTTTTATTTAAAAGCACAGTAATGCCTTTGCTGAGTTTGTGATTTTTTTGCTTTTTCCAATTGATTCATTACAAACAAAAAACGAACACATTTCTTTTCATTTATTTATGTACTACACTCGTAAATGTTTAAAATTTTTTTTTGCTTTTGAGTAGATTCTATTAGGTATTCCAAACTCATATTCTATAGATAAGGCAAAATCCATAGTTTATGCCGTCTGCGCATATTGTATGAGCAACGAAAATTTGTTTATTTATATGCTCTCCCCATTTTTATGCATGTATTGTATAAAGCAAACAAAAATAATTCTTTTAATTCTCCTGTCTATTGTAGTATTGGTACCATATGCCATGCCGGTCGTTTCATACTCAATCTTAATTTTCCTTTTTATTTAATAAATTCGCTCATTTACTTTTCTTTTTATTTAAGGGTGTGCTCAGCGCTCTCTGAGTTTTCTGTTTTATACATGGAATAATGCGTTATTGAGCGGCAGCTATCGACCCACCACCTCCAATAGAACTACTGTATACATATGCATATGAATGCCGTTATTTACGCGAATATATTCAAACCCCGTTATTAACTACAATGTCAACGCAGCGGTTTATGCATTGGTTTTAGTGTTCTTTAACTATAATACTCCACACGTGTTGGGTCTCTTAATTTTATACATGAGCGGCGAGACCCATTCGATAAAAATGACAGATTTTTACGAACTTTCTAATGACAATTTTATTTACTCTCAATATATTTGCCACCAGACTGCTGAGTGAATGTCGTAGCAGAAATATTTTTATATTTTTTATTTTTTTTTAAGGATTGAACCATGGCCTCACATCAAATAAGCCAATCCAATACCTATTATGTCTATGACGTCTTCAGACTTTGTCTACATAATGGCTTAGAATTTAAAGGTGACATTTTCCTTTTTTATCACTTGCTCTAATAGATGTTGTATAATCATTACGGTGGGACTATTTCTGTTCTTTGATTAAATAATGCGTCAAACACGGAGCGATTGTCTTTACTTATTTACAAGTACAAATTGCCACAGCTTCTGTTTCGAACACCAATAAAACTTGTCGTTTTAGACCCATTTTTGTAGAGAGGGAAATTTTTGTTTTTCTGTTGTTCTGCTAACTCGGTGAATAATAGTCGAGAGAAATGGAACTTATGTACATCTCCCAGGAATATGTTAGGATCCAACACGCATAAAGGGTGTGTAGCCAGATTTCATAATATAAAATATTTTTTGCTGTTTTAGGGGTTTGAGAATTTGCTAACGGGAATCTGAGCTCACGTTTTCTTGTCCTTGTTGGACATATCTGAGAATTTATGGTGATCTAATTGATATAAGAAGTTGTATAAGTTGAACGTACAATGAACGTTTTCGCTTTTGAAAATCTTGAATGTTGACAACATTGACTATTTGCTTCTGCTCTACCAGCGGTTTTCATAGTTAAATACGCTCCTCCAATTTTGTCTATTTTGGGGCTGGAATTTTATGCTGATAAAAAACGTTATATTTGAATATTTGTTATGGTTTTAATAAAGGTTTTAATATATACTTATCTGTTGTCTAGTAGTTAACATTTAGTCAGGATTAGAACCTTGCATTTCACACCACCCATGTTGTGTTTTATTTTTATATATGAATGGCGGGACACACAGTTTGACGTCGGCACCGAACGACTGATTTGAATAACTTTTCATGGCCATTTCATATGTTCTGAGACTTTTATATATTTCGTGAACTGGATTTGAACCGCAAGCCAATTCACTACCTACTGGACTAGTATTGTGTAGCATTAGTAACGTATGACATAATTTTAGTCCAGGCAGCAGTTTTAATAGCAATCAAAATATACTTCTAATATACTTCTAGCAAAAGGTTCATTATAAGAAACTGTTATTTAAAAATGTATGAACACAGTAACAAAATAAATTATTTCTAAAAAAAATATATGATTTATTAAAACAACATTTTAGATAATGTATGCATATATAATACTTCGAAAGTTTACATTTAAAGCTGCTTCTACGGAGTATAACTGTGAAAGCCTGTTAAAACTTATGGACTAATCGATAAGTAAATTTATTGAAACGAAACATTTTACTTAAATACAAGACCACTTTGTGATTTAAGCGCCACCAATTAAGGCACACAAAACTCGTTTGTAATCGCCAGATATCTCGGACTATAAAAATGGAAATATTTTATTAATTTTGCTTATAATTGTTAAAATTAATTCAACTTACCTCAATAGCACTAAATAAAGTGCGATTATGAATACGTTCAAATTCTTCTTTAATATTGCCCAACTCAATTTCGGAACGTGATACTATAATGCGTATTAACGTTGTATCATCGGTGCCCATTCCATCCATAGCCTTATATAGGCGATTAGCAAAAAAGGCAGCTGGTGATTGAACACATTCAACTAAAAGAGAAATGTTTTTAGATATATTTAAAAATGCATAACAAATATTTTATTTGTATGTATTAATGAAACTAATTTCATTATTAAAGGGAAAAAATATTTCATTATTTAATTTGTATCTATAGATTTCAAAAGTATTCATTCAACTAAATAAGAGAAAGTAAGTTAAAATATGAGTGTCTGTAATCGTTTACTAATTTGGCATTTTTAATTTCGATTTCAGAATATGTTTACCTTTATCGACGTTCGAAGTTCTTCAATGTATTGTAACAAAAAGTTTTTATATTAAAAATCAGTTCTTACCTATCGCCATCATTGCTTCATGCAATTCGCCACTCATTTCATGTTTAATAGCCTGTTCAATGGTTTGACCCGAAACATTCTTATATTCATCGAACACCAAACGTAAATGATCAAAACTGCTATGAGCCATAATGCGATTGAATACTTCTTCATCTGAGCCTAATTTATCTTCACCGGCATTGTATAATGCTTCCGCTTGTTCCTTAGCTTTATCAGGATCAACAACTCCAGCTGAATCTCTTACGCCAGTTACGATAAGTGTTAATAGGCGTCTGAAATGACCAGAAGTTTCATCACACATATGCTCGGCCAATGGACGATCATACATATTCTCATAATAGGTAACAATTTCGGCCATTTCTTCATTTGATTTGGTGCATAGTATTTCCACCAGAGTACTTTCATTAGTGCCTGCACCTTCCATTGCTTTATGCAATTCTCTGCACAAATACTCTGCAGGTTTTATCATTAAGGCAACAATAACATCTTCAAATTGGTCACCCAATTCACCTTTCAAATCTTCTATCAAATCACTATCATATTCACGTAAATAGTTTTCTTTTATCAATTGACGTTGGGCATTAGAGCGCGCCGTTACAATATCGATTATTGTCTGTTCATCGGTGCCCAAACCTTTCATGGCAGAGCGCAAAGCTGCCGTATCAGCTTCGACATCTAATGGCTCGACAGGCACAACAGTGGGTATGGCCTTTAGTTTAAACATTAAATTTATATTTTATGAAAATAATATCAAATCTTTTTTTTTCCAATTCGTTTTCTAACTTACATCATAATCCATAATTTTCAGTTAATGATAAATGTTTTCACTTCTATTACCGTCGAAACACTGGTGAATAATAAGTATACAATTAAAGTTTTGTTGTGGCCTGAGACATTCCTCATATTCAAGATTTTTTCTCTCCTTCTCTTTTAATTTATATGTACATTTGAAGTTGCCACACAATATTAAGAGAAAAAAACCGTTAAATTGACGAGATTAATTGAATTAAAAAACGGTTTAATAACAACTTGATGTTTAAAACCCATTTTTTTAAACGACGTTTACTACAGACCAACGAAATGTTGTATGGAAAAACTTTAATCTCTATATTATTTTTAAAAGTTCCTTAAAATTTGTTGATCCTTTTAAGTTCAGTTTGAAAATACGTTATGAAAGAAAAATATTTCTTGAATTTTAATTCATATCAAACGTTGCCGTATTATCGTTATAAATTAATAATTCCCTATTCACAACATTAATTAAAATCCAATTTGGAAATGCAATAAAAGAATAAAAAGAGAAACTGTGAGAAATGTGGGGTGTGTATGACATCATTTGTTTAGTTGTTTAAGAGAAAAAATTCAAAAAGATTCTGATATAAAATTGCATATAAAATGTGCACATGGCCATGTATACATACATACATGCATATTATTTCAATATTTTTATTTTTTGAATCATCAATTTTAAATTGAAATAATAATGATTCTTAAAAACTAAACTCAATAAAAATTTTTTACAGCCGATTAACACTAGGAATAAATTAAGTATTCGTCTTTGATTATATTTATAAGCGAAGGAGTATTTTATTTGAAACGAAGGTAGCTACAGACAATTTGGATCATTACGACATTGTTCAAGCATCTTTCCGAATATTTTGCAATCTGTTTTGATTACTGATATTTGCTTTGTGATATATTAACACGCTATTGTAGTCATTCGTAAGATCTGATTTTTATATTTCTCAATTTTTCCTATGTCTGAAGGTTTCTTATGGGGTTCAGTCGGTGCAAGACTTTACAATCCATCAATCAACTTAATTTTTGTTAACTTTGATTCTCTATTAAATTTCCAAGTCAGTGTGCGCCAAAATATTTGGTCATTACAACCATTTAGTTAAGACCACAACCGAGCTTTTCACACCACTCATGTTGTGCGAATAAATTTTTTCTATGAATAACGGGATCTACAATTAACATTCTGATTATTTACTAAAACACGGCTGAGGAGAATTTTTTTTATAATTCGTTGTGTCCGAAATAGGGTTTATATACAATCTCTCATCGTATAAGCCAACACATTTTCTACTAGGCTATGGCTACTTCATTGTTGAGTTACTACCGGGTTATTTATTCGAACTTGGCTGTATGTTTTCCTACGTAATGTTAAAGTTACTAGTACACATTTCTATTAATAAAACTTTATCCTCCATATACTTAAGCACTTTTCTATGAATTATGAATTATAATTCAAGCTATAAACATGGCTTGGGACTCCGGATAAAATTTATCAAAAATTTAGCAGGCATATGCACAACAGGTTGGGCAAAAAATATGTGGATATTGTGCCAATTTACATAATTTTATAGTTTTATTGCTCTTTTACGAACATTTTTTTCTACTACACCATGCTTTTCTGTGATCTATTTCCATTAATTTTAATAAGTGAATATATTATAATTTTTATAGTATGATTTATGCTGTATGTAATTGCATGTGCATGTTTTACACATAAAAAATGCAAACAATAATTATTATTTTTCCACGATAAACTGGCATTTAGTTCAGTCACAAATTGCAAAAATTTGAATGTGTTAGTGAAAAACACTGAGAGTTTTTAGTAATTGTATGTGTAAACGTTAGATTAAAGCAAGCTTATGGAATAAAAGAGATTAAAAAGTCTCTTTTAACAGATTAGATTTAAACAAAGACGAATATCTTAATTTAAATAAATATATTCACACCCTATCCCACTATATATTAAGGTGCTCTCTCTCTACACAAAAGTTTAGTAGCCATATTTAATTGTCGACTGTGAATCAATTCATGAATCAAATGGGACCCCGTTTGTCTCTTTGTCCATGTAAACATTTAAATGATTTTTAGTAGAATTTTTGACATAAAACAATGTCTTAATTACACTCGATATTAATAATATTGTAGGTATTTTAGTAGAATAATACACGCAACTGCATAAAACCCATTCCTTTTGACATCTCGAACAAATGATATATCAAAATAATCTTCTTTCGGTAACCTCCTCTCAAACGACATCTTGCAAATTCTCTGCGAGTAAATAAAGTTGCCATGAAAAGTGTTTAATAATTATCCTTGGGAATTGACGTTAAAATGTAATTGCTGTTAAATTGTAGGTCATGCATAGAATTACTACATCCAGCGTTAATGCTGTGTGAAGATAGGACCTAATGCTGAATAAAGCTAGAATATGGTTAAAGTTTGTTTGCTAAGACGAGCAAGGAAATAATAACCCCCATAATTATTCACTTGAGTATGAAGTGACCATAGGTAGAGCTAGTTGTTAAAGCGTTGAAAGAAATTCAATGTCAATAAACATTTGATCAGTCACGGTAGTTATGCCCAAAGACTGTAGCTTTGGTAAGGAGCAGCGGAAGTTTTATATTTTAATTAAAAATACTTCGAACAACTAATTAAAACCATTTGAATGATAAACACCATTTTTCTACGAAACATATATATTTATTGGGACAAGTAACAATCCATAAAATACTTTGTAAACTTAAAATTCAAAGCTGCAACTATATATAATAACTTATTAATAATTTTTTTTTCTATAAAAGCAAATGTACTCAAATCAGGCAGCTCAACCAAGACCATATTGTAAATTAAGCGCCAGCAATTATGGCACACAAAGCACGTTTATAATCCCCAGATGTCTCGGACTAATAAGTAGGAAATATTTTATTAAATTTGAAATTTGAAATTCTCAAAATTAAGTCAACCTACCTCTATAGCACTAACTAAAGTACGATTATAAATTCGCTCAAATTCGTCTTTAATATTGCCCAGATCTATTTCGGAACGTGATACTATAATGCGTATTAACGTTGTATCATCGGTGCCCATGCCTTCCATAGCCTTATATAGGCGATTAGCAAAAAAGGCAGCAGGTGATTGAACACATTCAACTAAAAGAGAAATGTTTTTAAACATTTTAATTTCATGGGCCTATGAGATTACTTTCACTATTTTATATATAATATATTAAAATGGGTTTTTATTAGCGTGACTTGCATATTTATTGAAGACAATATCATTTTTTTTATTAAAAAACAATTCAAAGAAAATTATGGTTAACCCGTATGTATGGAAATCCTATTTGCAATATTTGTTAGGTGATCAGTTGAAAATGCTCTAACGCTTGACAAAGTTCAATAAATTGTATTCTAAGCTTTACTGAAGCAGCTACTAAACTGACGTATTCTGTTCTCATTACTTTAAAACTGCAATTTTTAACAGTTTTTATTAGCGTGACAGTTAGCAGAGTAACTTGTTACGTTGTAATATGGCGGCTATTCTATTCCGCAAAAATATATGAAACATTGAGTTCAATATCGGCATGGATACTACATGTGTGCTACACAATTTAAGACGTATTTTATTAAAAAATGGTCTTCCACAGTCTTTTGAAGAACTAATATGGCAACCATATATAATCAATTTTAATTCGTAACTATTTTTACAATTAGTTGTCAGCCTCAGCTACTACTACACCTACTCTATTCTAGGCCATAATAAGAGTATAAGATTTAAGTTTTTTACATACGTAAAACATTATCTTGTATAATATGAGATTTTAATATTTAAATTAAGTTTGCCTTACCTATAGCCATCATGGCATCATGTAATTCTCCATCCATTTCATGTTTAATGGCCTGTTCAATGGTTTGACCCGAAAGATTTTTATATTCATCGAATACCAAACGCAATTGAGCAAAACTGCCATGAGCCATAATGCGATTGAAAACTTCCTCATCTGTGCCCAATTTAGCTTCACCGGCATTGTATAAAGCCTCTGCCTGTGCCCTAGCTTTTTCCGTGTCAACAGTACCAGCTGGATCTCTTACGCCAGTTACGATAAGTGTCAGCAGGCGTCTGAAGTGTCCAGAAGTCTCATTGCACATATGCTCAGCCAACGGACGATCATACATGTTCTCATAACAAGTAACAATTTCAGCCATTTCTTCATTCGATTTAGTGCAAAGAATCTCTACCAAAGTACTTTCATTAGTGCCCATACCATCCATGGCTTTATGTAATTCTTTGCACAAATATTCCACGGGCTTTAACATTAAGGCAACAATAACATCTTCAAATTTACCACCCAATTCACTTTTCAAATCCTCTATCAAATCACGACCATATTCCTGTGAATAGTTTTCTAAGATCAATTGGCGTTGACCATTGGAACGGTTGGTTAGAAGATCGATTATGGCCTGTTCATCGGTGCCAAAACCTTTCATGGCAGAGCGCAAAGCTGCCGCGTCAGCTACAACATCGAAAGGCTTGACAGGCACAACGGTAGGTAAAGGCTTTATTTGGAAAATTAAATACGCATTTCATTAAAAAGCATATATTCAGTTTTAATACTAATTTCTTTTACAACTTACAGTGTAATCCATTTTTAGCTATCGATTAATGCTTTCACTTTTATTAACAACGAAATACTACTAAATAAAACACAATTAAAGTTCTGTTGTGTCTCTTGTAAGAAATATTTGTTAAATATGTGGACTGAGACACTCCTCATATTTGTTTTACTCTTTCTCTTTGAATTCTTATTTACATTTACGTTGCCACACATTAGTTTAAAAACCGTTAAATTGATTAAACCTTTAATTTATTATTTAGATTTATTATTTTTATTGTTGTAATTTTGAAATTTCGTATAATTAACAAAACTAACAATAGAAATACAATTTAAGTGTTATTTATTTAAGAAAATTCGTTGTTGTTGGTCTGCTTAATTGTTTTTGCGTTTTTTTTACTCATAGTATAGGTTGCCATACTAACTTTGTTTGCTAGTATTTCAACAATACTAATCGGAAATTTAATAAACCGTTTAAAAATTTAAAAAGTTAACAATCGAACACACTGTATACGAACTTGCCCAAAGGGACGTTGGCCTGAAATTCCAAAAAGTATCAGAAGACGCAGTCAGTCTAGAATGTAGCAATTGTATTCTACCGAAAGCTGGAAGGAATTAAAAGAAATTGCGAAGAACAGAGTGATCTGAAGAAACTTTACACAAATCTTGTGTTCCAAGCAGGAGGTTAGATTAGGATTCAAATAAGAAAATACATAATACTCTGTATGGCCATGACTCAGAGAAAGTAATATGACGTAGCCATAGTCTAGTAGGGTAGTGTGTTGGCTTATTAGATCTGCGGTGAGACATCTCCAACAAAAACGAAATATAAGAAATGCCTCTTAGCAGGTTGCAGGCAAAAACTCTGAACCCTTTAAAAAATCTGTCCTACGTAGTCAACTTCACACTATAATTCCCGCTGAGGCTAGGAAATTTTCTTACTAGTTAAGAATAAGAAATTATTAAATACAAATCAGTGGTTACCACTTGGGTTTAAAGCTCATTCAAACTCAAAAGCTCATTCAAACTCGAACTTTTTCAAATTTCTTAAAAACTGATTGAAATGCCCAACTCCAGTAAAAATGGTCAGACTAATATTTTCCTATTCCACGTTAAATCAGGACTGTAGTAATTTAATAATTTAAATTCTTCAACTTAACAGTTTAAACAATTAGAATTCAAAAAGGTTTATTAAGTATTTAAATACATATTTATAAAAATATAAGAACATATTGGGACAAATAACAATTTTAATAATACTTTGCAAGTTGAAAATTTAAAGCTGCTTCTATGAGGCAAAACTAAAAAACTTATTAAGAGTTGAAGAGATTTTGAAACATAATTATTAATTAATTATCAATTATGAGATTCCATTACAAGACCATCTTGTAAATTAAGCACCACCAATTAAAGCACACAAAGCTCGTTTATAATCGCCAGATGTTTCGGACTAAGAAATGAAAAAAAAAACAAAGATTTCAAACATTTTGTTATCGTTAGAATTAAATCGACTAACCTTTACAGCACTAACTAAAGTGCGATTATAAATACGTTCAAATTCTTCTTTAATATTGCCCAAATCGATTTCAGAACGTGAAACAATAATGCGTATTAAAGTTGTATCATCGGTGCCCATGCCATCCATAGCCTTAAATAGGCGATTAGCAAAAAAGGCAGGAGGTGATTGAACGCATTCAACTGAAATAAAATGTTTTTAATTGAATTAAAAAACTTTGAACAGCAAAATGTCAATAAAATAATGATAATTGTTAGGTTACTCGCTTGTATAATCAAGGCATCGATTTACGATGAGTTAAAAATTGTCTAAAAACTGTTTGAAGCTATTCGAATAACTTGAAACCATAAATAATGTATACAAAAGATCAGTCATTACAGCACTAGGTATCATTTCTTCGTTATCTTAAATTCGAAATTGAATTATTTCACTAATTATTTGTCTTAAGGATGGGAAAGGCTTCGTTACTCTAATAAAGAGTATCAAAGGATGGGCGAAGAACTGGATTGATTAAAAAAAACATGAATTTGATCCCAGTAAAACGTATGATTTGTTAAAAACGTAATCCATATGTAATGTGTTAAGAAAAACTGTCGGATAGTTTAGACTTCTAAATTCAATTTCAAATTAAAGTACCCTTATTCGCTTATACACTCTATTGGTACAGTTACGCCTCTCCAAATTTTTTAAGTTACGAGGTACTGTCAGATTTTCCTGGTAGCTCAATATTGTAGTATACTCCTGTGCTTTTATCTTTTACGGTAGACTGACTATCCAATTACGATGCAAACTGTCCTATCGCTTATGTCTTACTTGTACATTTCAATTAATTGAATACTATTCAAAAATAGGAGTTGTGGTTTAAAATACTATGCAAAATACTATGCAAATTCTTAAAAACTTAAACTAATAAGGGCAATAGTCATACTAGGAAGGTGACTAAATAGTAACTTTAACTTAAGCAACTACGTTTTATAATAATCAATTTTAATTATATCAAGTTTTTCTTACCTATCGCCATCATTGCTTCATGCAATTCTCCACTCATTTCATGCTTAATTGCCTGCTCAATGGTTTGACCTGAAACATTCTTATATTCATCGAACACCAAACGCAATTGAGCAAAACTTCCATGTGCCATAATGCGATTGAAAACTTCTTCATCCGTGCCCAATTTTGCTTCACCGGCATTGTATAAAGCCTCTGCCTGCTCCCTAGCTTTTTCCGTGTCAACAGTGCCAGCTGGATCTCTAACACCAGTTACGATAAGTGTTAATAGACGTCTAAAATGACCAGAAGTTTCGCTGCACATATGCTCGGCCAAAGGACGATCATACATATTCTCATAGCATTTAACAATTTCGGCCATTTCTTCGTTAGACTTTGTGCAGAGTATCTCCACCAAAGTACTTTCATTTGTGCCTAGACCTGCCATTGCTTTATGTAATTGCTTGCACAAGTATTCCACTGGTGTTAACATTAAGGCAATAATAACATCTTCAAATTTGCCACCCAATTCACTTTTCAAATCCTCTATCAGATCACGGCCGTATTCGCGTAAAAAGTTTTCTTTGATCAGTTGGCGTTGGGCATTAGAGCGCGCTGTTAGAATGTCAATTATGGCTTGTTCATCGGTACCAAAACCTTTCATGGCAGTACGTAAAGCCACCGTATCACCTTCAACATCTAATGGCTCGGCAGGCACAACAGTTGGTATGGGCTTCAATTTAAACATAAAATATGAATTTTATTAATCAAATATTGGATTTTTTTTTATCAATTACTTTCACTTACATCATAATCCATTTTTAGTTCACGACAAATGTTTTCACTTTTATTAACGACAAAGTACTGGTAAATAAGAGATAATTAAGGTTTTGTTGTGGCCCTTATAAAATATGTTGAATTATATATGAATTCTCAGTCCACTTTAATTTGCGTTCAGTTGAGTTGTTGCTGTTGCTTGGCACTTTCTTTCGTTGCTTATCAGGCTGTAGAACTTTAAAATGGAATACAGTTGTTGTTATTATTGTTTCGCACATTTGTTTGTGTTTTTTATTCTTTCTCTTTTTTATTAATATTTACATTTTAAAGTTGCCACATCGTTTATAAATATTGATAAGAATTAATAATTCACAATAATAATAACTGGTACTTTTGAATTATAGTATGAAACATTAACTTGATAAAATAAAATTGTTGTTATTATAAATGATCCTAACATAACCTAACAATAATAAGATATTTTTTAATTTCAAATATTTAAGGTTATAGGAATGGTAATGAAGTTTGTCACTATAAAATATCCTCGAAGGAAGAGGACCCACTTAGGCCAGCATTTAGGCCCATACTACAATATCTTCTATCAAACATTCCCTTAAAGGAACCAACCTGAGTCCAAAATAAATCTTGTTACTACAGCAATCTTTATATTAGAGAGCTCTATCAACGATGTCAGTAAATTAGAGGCCAGAAACCTCCATCCCTTCAAGATAAAAGCAAGGTGCTGACACAGTTTCTTTCTCCTCCTCATACCCACAGCTCCTGCAGAAGGCATTAGTTGGAATGTCGAGTATTTCGGCATGCCTAAAAAAGGACGGTAACCCGTAAAGAAGCGCTATTGTGCAATGGATGGTCATTCGATTTAAAGGCAGTTGTAAGTCGCTCCACTTCTTGTAAATACGTGCCCAGCAGAGTTTCTCAATATTATTTATACCTTCCTGCTGCCAGCGAGATTGAGTCTCCTTGTTAAACGAGCGGACAATATTCAAATTAATCGAAACAGTCGGAATACCTACGCCCTATAAGATGCCAACTTATTAGCAATGCAATTTCCAACGCTATCGCTGTGCTCCGGAACTCATCACAGAGGTATTTTTGAAAGGACAAACGTTGAAACTATCTTCGTTACGGACCTAATCGCCTAAATTAAGAACTTTTCAGGGAAAATCCTGTCACTCAGCAAGCATTACGCCGCTGTTCTCTCATCCTGTAGTGTTCCTCTTTTTAATTCCCTTTCCATATGAACCTCACCTAGAGCGGCATTAATTATCCTTTTGGTTAAAAGTTTAATAATTGAACTTCGTAATAGGCTTGCTAACTGCGCCCTGGCCACATCTTTCGAATAGACATTGTCGAAGGTGCCCTCTACGTCAGTGAAAGCTGACAGCGAGTAAAGTTTGTATACCAGAGCTTTCTCCACGTTTCCCACCAAGTAGCTCAATACAGTCTCAGCTGGTTTGGCCCATAGTATACGAGTCTCCTCGTTTGATAAAGTTCAGGTATTACTACCTCTCATTGGATTTTTGCATTTCGTCACAAAAGGATTTTCAAAAGTTCCTATTTCCCTCCCATGTTACGCTTCTGAATTCATGCAACTTTTGTCTGTAGCCAGTCCAATGGTTGGACATTAGCTTAACTAGACATTGGATTTTGTTTAAAAGAAAGTCCTCTTAAGTAAAGGCGTAAATTACTATTAGTAGCGAAAATTTTCTAACAGGGTTAGAAGAGGACGGCACTATAGCCGAAAAGACAATATAGTCATATAACAAATAATTTTATCAAATTCACCAAATGTGAACCCAACCTGAGTCCAAAATAAATCTTGTTACTACAGCAATCTTTATATTAGAGAGCTCTATCAACGATGTCAGTAAATTAGAGGCCAGAAACCTCCATCCCTTCAAGATAAAAGCAAGGTGCTGACACAGTTTCTTTCTCCTCCTCATACCCACAGCTCCTGCAGAAGGCATTAGTTGGAATGTCGAGTATTTCGGCATGCCTAAAAAAGACGGTAACCCGTAAAGAAGCGCTATTGTGCAATGGATGGTCATTCGATTAAAAGGCAGTTGTAAGTCGCTCCACTTCTTGTAAATACGTGCCCAGCAGAGTTTCTCAATATTATTTATACCTCCTGCTGCCAGCGAGATGAGTCTCCTTGTTAAACGAGCGGACAATATCTCAAATTAATCGAAACAGTCGGAAACCTACGCCTATAAGATGCCAACTTATTAGCAATGCAATTTCCAACGCTATCGCTGTGCTCCGGAACTCATACAAGAGGTATTTTTGAAAGGACAAACGTTGAAACTATCTTCGTTACGGACCTAATCGCCTAAATTAAGAACTTTTCAGGGAAATCCTGTCACTCAGCAAGCATTACGCCGCTGTTCTCTCATCCTGTAGTGTTCCTCTTTTTAATTCCCTTTCCATATGAACCTCACCTAGAGCGGCATTAATTATCCTTTTGGTTAAAAGTTTAATAATGAACTTCGTAATAGGCTTGCTAACTGCGCCCTGGCCACATCTTTCGAATAGACATTGTCGAAGGTGCCCTCTACGTCAGTGAAAGCTGACAGCGAGTAAAGTTTGTATACCAGAGCTTTCTCCACGTTTCCCACCAAGTAGCTCAATACAGTCTCAGCTGGTTTGGCCCATAGTATACGAGTCTCCTCCGTTTGATAAAGTTCAGGTATTACTACCTCTCATTGGATTTTTGCATTTCGTCACAAAAGGATTTTCAAAAGTTCCTATTTCCCTCCCATGTTACGCTTCTGAATTCATGCAACTTTTGGTCTGTAGCCAGTCCAATGGTTGGACATTAGCTTAACTAGACATTGGATTTTGTTTAAAAGAAAGTCCTCTTAAGTAAAGGCGTAAATTACTATTAGTAGCTCAGTTGCTTAAAGAAAGATCTGTTAAGGCTCTTGGAAAGATATAGATTGGTAATG
>QOCX01000209.1:277999-306136 GCA_005959815.1 Sarcophaga bullata
GAATAGCATGGTTTATTGTGGATTCGAGTTTGGAATGTTTGTTCGTTATTATTGGATACTAATTGTGGTATCACAATTTACAAAATGATGGCAAGGAGTAGTTGTATGGTAGACGCTATGTCATTGACACTTTTTTTGATACTTGTTTGACAAGAATGACAAGTAAACAGATGTAGCTTCAACAAAATGGTATTTTTTAATTCTGAAAGATTAAAAATGTTCACTTCAGTGCTTGATATTAATTATCATGATTTTTTTTTTGAATTGCATTTTAATTTCTAATTACCACTACAATATTTTACAGAATTTAGTACAGCAAGAACAGCAAAATTGCAAATTCCAAATAATTTATTCTCTACCAAAGAAAGAAAATCATTTTGTGTACTTATTGTAGATTAAAATAGTTCATAGCCATCAGCATATATTTTACTCCTTTGGCATGATATTAAAATTAGAATGTTTTCACTAATATGTTAAGCAATATGTGAAATGCAAAGAATTTGAAAATCAAACAAAAAAAAAAAAAACAAAATTTTCACGGATTAAATACGAACACAATAATCTGCAGTACAAATAACGCAAATGTTGCATAAAACCAAACCAAATCATTGAGTACTTGTGTTCTGTTACTATGTTTCATAACAATTTCATGAGAGTGTAATAATAAACAGAAACACTGTTGTGTCATTGCCACATAAAAACACTTATGGTTTGCATGTTATATGTACAGATAAAGAGAGAGAGAGAGAGAGAGAGAGGTAGATAGAGATAGAGATAGAGAGAGAGAGATATATAATGTATGTGTAAACTATTCAAATAACCGTTAAAAAATCATAAACAGTTGTGTCTCCAATAACAGTTAAAATATGCATAATTCAGCCATAAACATACATACTATGCGTATATATATATAGTCCTGCAAACATTTTATGGCACTTTATCTACATAGTGCATTGCATAAGTATTCAGACATATCTACATGTGTATGTACATGTAACTGTTATCCTCACACTTTACTTTCTCTCATCATACGCAGATGTATCATGCATGTACGTATTAATAAATGCATAACGCTGTACAAATACGTGTTATTATAAAACGAGCTTAAATATTTATAGAGTAGTGCTTAAAATACGCATGCATACATACGTATGCTTACATTTACCCATAAACATAAACACATATGCTCTTATAAATATGCACAATACATATTTATTTATTTTTTTCTCCATAATATCAACTGCATTTTAGTTGCATTAAATACTCTCGCCCACATACATGCATATGTACATACATATCCATACTTATACATGTATATACTCATACATACATATGTACATGTACGAGTATACAACCATATCCAATTTAAATCTCAACTGAAGTGTCTTCTTATGCAGCAGTAGTGCATAATAAAGCATGCAAGAGAAAGACTAACAGAGAGAGAGAGAGAGAGAGAGAGAGCGATAAAAGAAAATTAAAAAAAAATTTTAAACTCCTTTTAATATGTCAACTGCATTATGACTGCAATTGTCCCGTACAATCCACAGAGCCAGAGCCAAAACAAAATTAATAAAATGCCTATAAAACATTTACATCACTGTGGTGAACTATGGCGTTGTGTACACCATTAAGGGTTTCATATTTTCAATTTTTATTATATCAACACGGTAATAATGTTTAATATATTCAGTCAAGCACGAATATATTACATTTTTATGTTACAAATGGGGTAATAATGGCTAATATATACTGTCAAGCACCATTATGCGTAATGAGAAACATAAGGCCACTGTAAAATTCTTTAATTCGTAGCTCTAGTCCATCTGTTTACCCTCTCTTTCATAATATTTCACATGCCAAACGAGTTTAATCTGTCAACACCCTATTCACCCCATTTAAGATAACATTGTATTGTATTTTGCAATCGTTCCACGTTTCTTAAGCGCATAGAAGTACAGACACAAAGTTAGAGTTAAAGGTTAATTCTTTTTTGACCGATTATAGCGGAGCTAAAACTTACACTATTTTTATCTAAATTTTCTTTCTAATAAGGAACGCAAGTCATTGTCTCTACCTTCTAATAATTTTCACCAAAAATGTGTTAATATCTCCATAGTCTATTTGATAAAAGATTATTTTTAATATAAAGGGTGGTACATTTAAAAGTTTAAATTTAAAAGTGTTGAAACTTTGCCAAGATTTATGTTTCTGTTGTGCAGTACAAATATTCCGGTTAGCAATGGAATACTATTTCATTCATATGGCTTCAGCTGTTGGCCTCACAGTAGCTAATTTGATCGGACCAATTATAGTGCGTTCTCGGCAATGGCGTCACGAATGTTGGCCTTCAAATGCTCAATTGTCTCTGGTTTGTCGCCATAACACTTTGCTTTAACGGCGCCTCACTGGGAATAGTCTAACGGTGTCAAATTTTAACTTCTTGGCTGCCAAATGACATCACCATTTTGGCTAATTAAAAGGTTATCAACAGTTTGATGCAATAAATCGATAGTGAGATAAGATGTGTGAAAGAAGTTGCACCATCCTGTTGAAACCAAACATCATTCACGTCAATACCATGAAGGCATGCCGGAGTACAAAAAATCGGTATCATTGTGCGTTAGGTGTCATCATTGATTGTATATGGTTGCGTTGTCCTCATTTTTAAAGAAATATGGGCCAATGATGCCTTCGCTCCTCAAGCCACACCAAACAGTCACTTGTAATGAATGGGTGCATTGGCTTCTGTATTACCACGTATGGGGTTTCTGTGCCCAAAATATGCCAATTTTGCTTATTAAAGTATTTGCAGATTTGACGGTCTTGCCTTTTTTTGGACGATGATAGCATTTTTTTTGCCGATAACTTGATGTTCTCGATGAGAACGATATTAGCTTCATTGCCTATATTAGTTTCAACGGCCTATATTTTCGGTTTCAAGTAACGCCCGATCGTAGCGAAAACTGTTTTGGAATCCTTGAAACCACGGCTATCTAGCCCACTAGATTCATTTCTTCCACAATTTAAATTTTTTGTTCGATTTCACCACATTTATACAGAGAACTTTTTTTTTTCATTGGAAGTAAACAATTAGCTAAGTTGCCTACATCTCTGGTCCTATGTAACTTTCGACCGTATGGACAGCTGTTTTCGAATCCTTGATACTATGAATATACAGTGGGACACCTATAGCAAGTCCCATTATTCCACAATATCAATCATCCTCCCGAGGCATTGTTAAAACAAAGAATTTTTTTTTCAAATTTTCAAAACAGTTTAGGAGTTGCCAGAGAAGCTGTTCCACTCAGGAACATGTGGGATATAATTTTTAAGGAACGGAATACATATTACATTTTCCGATACTTGATATTTGAGTGATTTCTTTCATGATCATTGTTGTTCTGTTAAATCTTTAACATTGCTCTGTTAGCCTTAACATTGGTTCTGTTAAAATTTTTGATTTTTCTCCTTGTATTTTGTTAACTTCGAATTTATTTTCATACACATTACATGTGTGTGTGTGTGTACTTTCGTTTCACTTTCATTGCGAAATTTATCAGTCATTATTTTTGCAACAATATTTTGAATGTGATTGTAAATAACAACAGGATACAACGGAAGTATCTCATGCAGAGTATGACAGCAGCTGATGAAGAAGTAAATGTGACATGAACGGGCGAACGGAGTCATTTATTGTGATAATCAACGAACTATGCAACCAGCACCAGTGAACCTACAATTTACATGGGCTGCATTATTTATGAGTGTGGATAAAAAGGGGGGAAAAAAACAAACGTGCTGCAAATGTGACATTTTCAGTACAGTGGGTGTTAAATAAAATCTTAAATTTGGTAAACTGATTTTTTTTTTCAAAATCAAGATGCAAATGGTTCCTTAAAAATCATACTCTGATTTAAAGAGGGTTTTTGAATGTCCATTTTTCCCTCTTCCTTTTAAAATAACAAAAAGTTGAGACATGCTTTTTCTGTATTAAGCCATGTATACGTACTTTTGTTAATACAAAGTTTTTTTTTACTTTAGCCAGTAAATTTTTTTTTTGGTTACAAAGAAAATTCATTAAAATATTACGTTGGAACAAAGTGAATTGTTAGTGTTGCGGAATGCCATAAACGAGGTTTGTTTAAACAGTAAAAAGATCTTTCCGTCCTAGGAAGACAGTAGTATTATGAAATGCTTCACAAAAGAAATACTATTTTAAGCTTACAAACTTCTAGAAGTTATTAAAATCATTTAATACAACCCGATTTCGATTTAAATCAAATATAGTATCCATGAAAGCATTCGAAAAAGTAAAACATGGCAACCTTGTAATAGTTTTACTTAGATTTGATACGTAAGAGTTTTCAACAGAAACTTTTGAACTTTAACATTTGATAACGACCATCTTGTTGGAGCTACATTTGTCTAACTACTTGTCATTTAATCAGTCTATTTTGCCAAACCATCTAGAATCGATCATAGCCAACGACTTGTGATGATTGAATGCATTCTAAAGCAGTTGGCAATTCATTCTGATCTTCACCGAAGAGACCCCTTTCTGGGATAAAAAAGAATTTCCGAATTTGGAATGATATGAATCCAAATAAGCTCCAAGTGTGTCTAAAGCATTCCGAAAATGTTACTGTTTGATGTAGATGTTGGGTTGGCGTTGTCATCGGTTTATATTTCTTTGAGAACGATGTTGATCATGTCATCACTGTTGGCGATAAACACGATTGGCCTGAATTAGTTAATCTCGACACTAACGGCATATGATTCCAACATGTTGGTGCTCTGTGCCACATAGCTCATGTCTCATTAAATATTATTCATGACATATTAAAGGGCATGGCAATCTTAGGAATGACTTAAGAACACCCAAATAAGGCGACTTAATACTGTCAGACATTTACTCCGAAGGTTTTCTTAAGTCGCATGTGTATATGAAGAAGCCTCTTTGCCACAGCGATCTTTAAAGCCAACTTAACACATAATTCTGATGGATTTATAAGTGATATTAACATAAGTGTATACATATCAAACAAATGTGACCCACAGAAATAAGTTTGGATTAAATTTACCAAGATTTTATATTGATAATCTTGATAATCTTGATTTTATCTTGATAATGCCATATTCATCCTGGCCAGACATCCGGAATATATCACAACCTCACAACATCACAGATGTTGAGAAGGAAGAAATAAACAAAACAAGTTCTTTATTACTGCTCGGCATTTGGGAACCCGAGAAGAAGTATTTTTAGGCTTTCAGGACATGTGTAGCCAAAGGTAATTTGGATAAGAGCCATAGTTTTTATAAAACCATAAGGATGTCTGAGAAATGCATGTCATTAACTGGCATAACAAGTATAGTACGTATTGCTGCGCTATCCTATAGAAGTTAAGTAAGCTATGCTTTTTAGGGCACCTTCCAATTTAATTTAAATCATTTCGCACACAATGATGACGCTATACAAGCAATATTCGTCTTGAAAGATACGGAAAGGACGATATTCTTTCGTTAGATTTCATTTCATGAGTGCTGGTGTAATATTAAATCAATTTTTAAAAAATTCATCGATTACCACATCTTTTGAATATACCTCGTATGCACTATTTATTAATACATGCCCCCCGTTTTATGTTTTTTTTTTTGTTTTTTTTGGTAATAAAAAATTCGTTAAAATATTATACGCAAAGGATTTACATCATAATATACATACATTGAGTTCGTTTGTTCCATCTCTATACTTTATGATTAATTCTCCCTTTATTTACGATACAAGAATTTATGCATGGGCACGATATTTTAAGCATTTCTCTGCCAAATTTAAATTAAAAAAAAGAAAACTTGGATTCAAAATAATTTTACATCTTAATACAGTTATTTCAAGATACATTTAATTGTGCTACTTATTACGGAAGTTATCACATCAATTAAGATTGTTTTCAGTGCTTGATTTGAGGTTGAATTCCAAGGATATGCAATTTTTAAATTCAAATATCAAAATGACTTATCACTTATCTGTCTTATCTTCATATCGAACGCGGAAAGGAGCTGCCATAACATACCTAACATTTTTAGGATCTCAAGTGTCTTTTCCTTTCTGCTGAAAACTATAGAGAGGCGTACGAATGTCAATCTATGTCAGACCTTAGATGGAAAACGACAATTCAAGGACAATTCAAGGACAAAGACAATTTAAATAGCCCTGCATAGCGTAGACATTGTAAGATAGAGAGATTACTGTTACAATAGAACTATAGCTTGGTTGTTTTCCTAGGTATTGAGGGAGCCTTTTATACGGCGCTCTGATATGATTGATACATTGGTACAGGTTACAACCCCGAACTAGATATCTAAACTACTTTGTGGAAGAATAATCTACTAGATGTTAGGAAGTTCACATATTACCAGTGGGATAGGAAATAAAGCTCCACAAGGCATGGTATTCCCATCTTCTTTGAAATCTTCTAATAAATTGCTCTGGAACACCTTGGATGTATGATAGTTGCCCATGCAAATGAGGTTTTTCTTATAATTTCTCGTAGATTTGTGAACTTGCTCTGAGGAAAGTGAGCAAGTGATCATCTGGGCATTAATTATCCATTGAGATATATGAAGCTGTAAAGCGAATGAACTGGTTAGATGTAATGGTCCCCCACTTAAATCAATTCTCTACGAACTTTTCTATGAATTCTCTACGGACTTTTAATTGACAAGAAAGTGACGAATGCCATTAAAACCAGATAGCTGGCTTCGGACATCTGCAGAATTGTACAAAATAGCGCAGAAAATCTAGGCAAAGCCTAGCCTTTTTAAACTCCAAGTGGCCACCTCTCAGTATGGTTATTGAAGTCATTACTTGGCATTGCATTATTGCAGCTCAACAAAGGTGCATTGGTCTTGGAGACACGGCATATAAGTTCTATAAGGATAGTATGGTGAGAAGAAGAAGAAAGTGAGAAGAATAAAAAAAATATTTTGAGACGATCCTAATGAGATAAAAACCATAAGTATTTTACAATTAAGTAAGGACGATATAAGTACGCTAATGACCTTGGTTATCTGAGAAACTTTTCATGGTAATTTAATTTTACTCTCTGAGTGTCTGTTCAGAGAAGCAGTCGTCGAAGGAATATTTGTTAATATCTTGTTTTGTTGGAGATGTCTGACCTGGGCTTTGAAACGTGGCCTTATGTCTATCTACCTACACTAATTACTAGACTATGGCGACTACATTAGATATTTGGGGCATTAAAACTGACATTTTCTTGAACGGTTGCATTCGTAGATTGTCTGCGTTTCAAATTGGAGTGAGTCCTACATATTTAGCGTTTTTTTATCCAATTTCAAAGGAAATGCATGATAAAGGACAAGAAATTATTTAAAACTCTAAGTTAAGAGGGAACGTAATTAGAAATATAAGAATAGAGTTGGTATATGAACGTAGGGTCTTCTTATTGCCTTTCTGTAATGTGTTTGCTATAGAACTTAAATGTTGCATGTGTTATTCCAATGGATTTGAGAATTAGTATGATGCTTCGAATATGAAGAACTTCTGTGTTTTCACTATGAATTCGAATTTCGAGAAAAGTATTGAAATTTACGAAATTGTTATGCTAAATCCTTTGAAGAGTGCTTCTTCCTACTACTGCTATATTACAATTTATGCCATGTATTGAGACTATTTTGCGATTCGAATGCAGTATACTTTTTTAAATACTTTTAGATTTTAAAAATATCATGGCTTGTTATGGACAATAGAATTGTGAAACTATTTCATATTAAACCTTACCATCTGTACCTACAGCTGTATTCTTCATCAGTCTGCATATTGATAGAATTTATTTAAAATGCACACAATTGATGTCCTTTGACTCAATCCTATGCAAGTATCTGTTGACGGAAGTAACTGAATACTTTATTTTGTAAAGTTTTTTTTATTTTATTTTAAATATTTTTTTCATTTGATGTCGTATTATTATCTATCAGCAACAAAATATTTGTAAACTATTCAAATACATCTTGTACATCATTATGCATGACAGCAGCTTTGTCAAGCCAACAACTGCGTTAATAAAATATTCAAAAAAGTAGAAGAAGAACTAAAAAAAGAAAAAAAAACAATGTTTTGCTGTCAGTTTCGTGCAATGGCAATAGTAGTTGTAGTAAGAGATCTGGTCATATATTATGCACGGCAATCTTTTCATTCATTCTTTTCATAGATAAATTTCATTATTTCTCCACTTTTGCACGTTTACATCAAAACAAAAAAAAAAAATATTTATTACAGTAAATACGTGCAACTACACGTAAAAATATCGTTGCAAGCTGTTCCATTCATTCATTCATTCAGTCATTTTAAATTATGTTGCATCATATTTTTTGAAGTACAACATTTTCTTGATGTTATAGCCACCAGCAGCATCCTTATAGTCTTTGGTCTTAGTTACTCTTGCTATTTTTTTTCCTTCTATTATTTGGACAAGTGCATTCATTTAATGCAGTCTCACGCAAAATTTCGTTCATCTCTTGTATCTCCTGTATCATCCTTAAGTTGAAAATATTGCAAGTATTCCTTAATAAAGCAGATTATTTCTTTAAATTGATTTGTAAACTTACTTCTTAGGTAAAAGGAATATGTATGTATGCCTTACTAGGAAATTGGCTCAATTATGTTGAAACATAAATGCTGTTGCAATAATTTTTTTTCAATTTTAAAATACCAACAAATGTGCATAATATTCTGGAGAATAGCTCTTAAGCATGCATTTTGTGGTAGGACCAAAAAAAAGTACCAAATGCACTTCTGTCCTAAGAAGTGGCAATTGATTAAGTGGCTTAGACAAACCTGTTTTGGAATTTTTTACAGAAAATTGTTGCATACAGTGATTGCCATAGCCGTAGTCTAGTAGGGAGTGTGTTGGCTTATTAGACAAAAGGCCACGGTTCAAATAGGAAAAAATTTGTCGGCGACTGCTTCTCAGCCTGTCTTCAGGGAAAACATCTGAGAGTAAATAAAATTGTCATGAAAAGTTGCTCAAAAAAAAAAAACCGCTACTCATTTTAAATTAACACACACAACACAAATGGTGTGAGGAGCTAGGTTGTAATTCTGACTGAAGGGTTGTAATTTCCAATTATGTATGTACATATGTATGATTGCCATAGCATAGAGGGTAGTGTGGTTGCTTAGTTCATAATTCAACACTCAGGTCTGCCCACTTTGAAAGGAAAATGGAAAGACTCCTTTTGGAAGTTTTATGAAAAAGGTTTCAGCAGTAGTTTTGGTGCGTTGTGTTTTTGCCTCCTTTTGTGCTTGTCTGTTGATGAGGTGGGGCGAGCCCTATTTCTCTCTTTCGTTTAACCTCTTTCTAACTGCCATTACTTCCTTTGCCTCTGAACTAATGCTGCAAAACTCACGCTAACGATTCCAATTGCAGCATATGGAGCTTATGCTTCAGTTAACTCTTTGAATAGGGTTTCCGTTAATGTTTTTGCATCTATTTTTGCATGCTAATTAGCTTTCTTCTTCGGAATTGTCGTATTGCGGTTTCCACTACCAAAAATTGTGTCATTTGGACTTTTATTAAGGACTTTTCATGCTCTGTGCCACCAGAGATATCGCATTTATTTTGTTTTTAATTTTTCTTCTTGTTATCTTTTATCTTTTCTTACTATTTCGGCTTAAGTATCTGATCCGTATTTACTATTCGGCGTGATTTTTTTAAGGTTCTTAATTAATTTTAATTCAGCTGTAGGCTTAACTCTTAGATTTCCTAAACGTGTTCAGATATGCTTGCAATTACAATATGTTAACATTGCTCTTAATCCTAAATGCGTTCTACTAGAAGAGTACTGCTATTTGAGTTTCCTTTATGAATTTCCATAATCAAACGATGTTACATTTAAACTCCAGTTGCTGTTCATTTCAAAAAATTTTAACAACAAATTTATCTCCTAACAGTGCTGACAATAAATCTTTTCAAACTCAACTAGATTTGTTGCCAGCTAACTGCCGCACGTATTGTCTAGAGTTTTTGCACGTAAACAAAACTCATTTGCTGATGCCATGATTGTTGGCTGCGTGTGTTGATGGATGTTGAAAATAATTGAAAATGTGTGCTTAATTAGCCTTTAAATTACCGTAAAAGTACAATTGTTTTGTGAAAATTTATACGAAATTTTTACCTTCATTTTCATAGATGATAGAAATTAATTGCCTTAAAATATATTACATGTTGACAGCGGCTTAATAACGGTCTATGTTTAGTAGGCATTTGTAAACGTTTTCATTAATAATGTTTTTTTTATTATTTGGATGGATACGTAACTTAAAAAAAATATATTTATTGCGTGTCTTCCAAAAAGGACTGCCGAACTTTGACAGTTGATAACAGGGATTAGTTGTTAACAATTACTTAACAATTATGAGGTTCGCTACTTGATTAACAGAACACCCAATGTCTTCAGCAATGAGATCCATTCTCTCTGCATTAGGAGGGACTCTCCATTGAGTCAGTCATTGTCATTGCTTAATCCTATCTTCACTTTAAGGAGCAAAATGTTAAGCATATATGTGCCGTGAGAGGAACTATTATCTTATTACAGACACCATCAGGTTTTAGTATGAGGAAGTTTTAGGAGGGGCTCTCCATTGAGTTCATTTTGCTTCCTGAAGTGAAGATGAGATTAAGCAATGGCAATGTTACGTTCGTGTTGTTAGAAGTGGAACTTAAAACACTTCAAAGCCCAGATCAAACATCTCGATCCAAACGAAAAATGCAAAAAAAAAAAATATTTCTACGGCAACTTCCTCTCAGCAGATTTCGGGCAAAAACTCTGAGAGTAAATAAAATGCCATGAGAAAGTTTCTCAAAAATCTATCAGTCGGAATTGACTTTAAACTGTGGCAGCATAAGTGCTGTTATAATCCTGACTGAAGAGTTGTAATGTGCTGTTAAAAGTGAAAAATGGAACATCGTACCAAAAGATAGTCTTCAAGAACTATTGTAAATATATGTGCCCGTGCATGTTCACAATGGAGAAGCTCTAGATCGCTACTCATAAAATTCTTAGGATAACATAAATCTACTCACATGGGTAATATTACCAGAGATGCACGCGATTCAAGCAATCAAATTGGTAACATAGTTGAAGGAGATTAGATCAACCAACTAAATGGCTACTGTTTCTTATAGAAATTTCGGCAATCAATATTGTTTATGAAGACATTTAAAGTTAATATTTAAACAGTTTATTGCCTCAAATGTTTAATTTGTTAATTGAAAATTGAAAATTAATTATGAAAATTAAAATTTAAATCGTTATCTATCCATTGTATTCATTGTATTCTTATGTTTGCTTTAAAGTGTGCACATTCTGTTAACCCTAAGTAAAGAAAGCTTAAATCAATTATTTTTTTTTTAATAAAATAATCCAATTGTCCTACATTAACATGAGTTTTACTGTTACATTTGACCTGAATTTCTATTGAACATTTTCAAAATGCCACAAAAAAAAAAAATAGAAAGGAAAAATTGTGAAACAAATGTTTAAACAAGTAAAAATTCCGCAGAGAGCTAAAATAACAACAACAATAAAAACAACAGAAACAACAAAATAAAACTTAATCAAAGTCATTTATTAAATGTGATTTTTCATTGTACATTTTATCAAAATCCAAAAACAAAAACAAAAAGAGAAGAGAAAAACAATAACTTTTCCTTAGGGGGTTTTATTTTCTGTAAAACTATACCACCAACCACACAACTATTCAGTCAGTCAGTCAACCATTCATTTGCACAAATGAATGGTGAATTTCAATTTGCAACACTTTACTTGTTCACTGTTCTGTCTCTGTTTCTGTTTCTGTTTCTCCATTTCAAATTTAATTTTTTTTTTATTTTTTTTTAGTTTCTTTTTGTGATTATTTTTCCACTTTTAATTTGATTTCTTGTTCTTCATTTAGATTGTTTTTTTCTTCGATTTTTTTCTTTCGTTTTCAACAATTATTACAGTTCCTGTAAGCAGAGTTCAAACAATTTTTAGCTTAAATATCAATAACAACAATAACAACAACAAGAAAAAAATTATATAAAGACACAAAGAGCAAATGACTGAGCAGAATTGAATTTAGTTGGGAGACTGATTTCCCCCAGCCAGTTCGCCGTTGTGTAATTAAAAACAATCAGGTCATTGGCGGTGCAAATACCACCACAATGATGACGAAAATAAATTTCAAGTCAGACAAATTGCTTTTACTAACTATAATTCTAACAAATACACATATACACACCTATATATCCATATACATACGTGTACAGTAAGTTTCAAAAGTATTCGCATACAAAATAAACTGTAAATTCTGTAAACAGATTAGCTTTATACATATTAGAAAAAAATTTCATAAGTGGTACATGCTCTCCCATTAGTACTGATTGCAACACTTACGCACTAGTTTGACTAATGACTTTCGGGTCTCTGTATTGAGGTCTACAGACTCAGACTGAGACTCTTCCATTTCCAAACTTTTCTTTTTCCCAATTCAAAATCGGAATTTTCATTTGTTTATCTTTTTCCTTGAGTAAACTCTTTAAATGGTTAGGTTAGGTGAGATCGGTATGGTACCCCTTGAGCACGCATAGCGGCCTGTTGTGATGCAGTCCCTGTACTGACCAAGTACTACCAAAGCCAGGGAGAAGGAAAAAGTCGGTCAGCGCAAGGGCTGCACAAGAACAGCACGAATTACCCCATATTAGGAAACCATCCAGAAAGTTTAATAAACGTAGCTATATCCTTGACGTCAATAGATGATAGCTCCGTTAAACTGACAAGAAATGGAGAGCCGAATAGCCATTATCTACTCCTAGCAAGCGATGGGCACTGACAAAGAAAGTGGATAACGGTCTCCTCCTCCTGAACGGATCTACACCCACGGCAGAAATTGTTGAATGGGATCCGCATCCTTTCGACGTGTCTACCCATAACACAATGACCCCTAAGCGTGGCCACTGTGATGGCGATAATGTCACGACCAAGTTCGAATAGTTGGTTGATACGCCTTCTATCCATCAGGGGCCAAGTGAGCTTAGCTGAACCAAGATATGTTGCCATCTCGAAAGAATCTCCGCTCAATGGCCAAATTGACCGAGTCAAGTGACATACCCACATGGATTGAAATAGGTTCAGAATTGATAGAAAATTCAGAAATAGCCGTTTCAATGTGCCCTAAGAGAAGCTAAGGAGGATCAGAGAAGGACTTACGAAAGACAGGACGTAGCAATACTATCTGGCAATCTGGCCACAATACGAGCACTAGGTTTTTATTAGTTTAAATTAAAGATAATATAGAACTCCTTGGAGAAGCTGAATCGGCTAGATATGGACGATAAAGTTAACCTCTGCAGGGTCCCAGATAATGCGGAAACTCAAGCCAATGATCAAGCAAATGAACTCGTGAGGAGGAGAGCTTTCATGCTGCTTATTAACCTAGAGTCTTTTTGTGAAGTGGCAGTGGATGCCTAAGAAGGTATGATTGACGAAACGGCATATAAAGAGAGTCAAAATCTTATCTCAAACCAAGTGGGCTTAAGGCAATCGAAACTTTTGTTGGAAACATATTATAAGAGGAGATCTGGGCTATGCTTCAGACTATTTAGGAATAACACGAGCCTAACCTATAGATTCTTTGACGGTGAGAATGAATCACCGGAAATTTGTGGGACATTAATGCATCCCAGGAAGAAATACTGGGGTGCATATAAAATGCTAGGGACATATTTGTCACTAATTAAACCGAGCAGCATACTGTCATGACAATAAGCTTGAAGGAGGCATTGTAGGGTTACTCTGTAAAGTTTGAGAAGAGTACAATAGAACGCAAAAGGCAACCGCTGCTAATACTTGAAGACGACTAATTGAGACCAAGATAAGCCAGAAATTGGAAACAGACCTCCTAGTCCAAGGACATTATATTTCCTTGAATAAGATATCTTTCTTTATGGTATGTGTATCACGGATGTATTACGGTCAATACAATAGAAAAATTTTATTCAAAATGATCAAAATTTTATACTACTTGTGCATTACTTTTAATGCGCACTATAAACGCATGCTTTTTCTAAGTATATGTTCATAAGATTGTGTGTTTCATTTGGCTGTTGATTGCATGTTTGTTCAGGGGTTTTCATTACATTTAGTTTTAGACCATAAACAATAACAACTACAACCAAGGAGTATCATCACCTACACAATAGAACAATGCTGGCATACTGACACCAAACTGTAGGTATACAAACACTAACACACTCTCTGCTTCAAGCACGTATAAATAAACACTCGTAAACCATCTTCTTGCTCGGTTTAATGCTTCGTTTTAACTCTTATACAACAATATTATCCATATTTTCTTCCTCTTCCTTTGGTTTTGTTTGTTGTTGTTGTTGTTTATGGTATGTTTGTGGGTATTTCGGTTTATAAATGGGTAAGGCGAGTACGATGTTAAAGACGGTAGAATTCAACAACACTAACAACAGCAAATAGTTATTGATGCTACGCGAATAAAAATGTTCAGCATTCTGTTGGGCTATTATAAAAAAAAAAATAAAATAAGATGGCAGGTGCCCATCACCATTCTCTCGTTTAGAATATCCAATGTTATATGAGTTGTGTACTGTTGAAACCAGTTGTGGTTCATAATCTGATCATCCAATTCCGGCGAAAAAGATGTTGATAATTATGGCCGCATTTTTACCAAAGTCATTCACAATGAACTATGGATCGATGACGTCCGCCAAAAGCCCATACCAAACAGTGACTTCTTCAGGATACATTAGACCCTCTTGAATCTTTGTGGTTGGTAACGTCCCTGATTCGATAAATTTGTTTGTACACGTAACTATACATTCAGCAATAGACCTCGTTGCTGAAGATGATTTATTGACAAAAAATTTGGGTCATTGGCCTGGCCAGCTGCACCAGATCCCATTCAATGAACACACATCGTTGTCTATGGTGAGTCATAGTGGCTTGGCGAAACAGACTGAGTAAATGACAACTAATTTGAAGATGTAGCTTCAACAAGATGGCTGTCGTCAACTGACAAAGTTCGGAAGCCTCTATTGGAAGATCTTACGTGACTAGAATTTCTCATTGGTGAGCGAACTAGCAAGCGTCTTAGGTTTGGGCGACGGTTACTAATTTTAAATAGCTTTATCAACCGACATTGATAATTATTGTCCTAGCGTTTTGTAGTCACCGGAGTCTAGTGGATAAAGTGTTGGCTTATTATACGTAAGGCCATGGTTCAAAGCCCAGGTCAAAAACTCTAAGAGTAAATAAAGAAATTACCATGAAAAGTTTACCAAATATCTGTCATTTGGAGTCGACCTTAAGCTGTAGGTGCAGTCCTGTATAAAATTAATATACACGACATAAGTGGCGTGAGAAGTAAGGTCGTGTGTGTAATCCACTGATAAAATCCGAGATTAGGTTGATAATGTTGTAATCGTCTTGGCAGCTTCAGATAAAGCCAGATAAAGCTAGGATTAAAAGCCAACTCATGGATATTTTGCTCAAAGACCAAAGAGCAAAGAACTTCATTATTGACACTCATGTGAGATGTTTTGGTCTTGGTCATATGGCCAATGACTTCTGTGGGTGTTACAGATATAAGTAATGTGAGAAGCTAGGTTGTAATCCTGATTCAAGGGTTGTAATGATTAGTTATGTATGTATGTAGTATGCAGTACGATGTCGACAAATTAGCGGACATATCATAAAGGGTATGTCGAGCAGTAGACTAGAGCATGAATTATATTTCATAGATTATTAATAATACATGGTAACTCTTGTCTGTATATAATACTGTATACATAACTCTCATGACTTTTTCTTTTTTGTTTTTTTCTTTTTTCAGAAATTTTCATTGTTTTTGTTGTTATAATTTTTAACCTGACACCGTATGTTACACGAGATTTACATGCAATCAATGTTAAAGAAGACAATGCAAAAACTATATAATCCCTAATGTGCCTTGTTCATACACTTTGAAGGAGAACATCAGCTGTCTAGCGTTTTGGTAAGTAATAAAACAAAACAAAACAAAAACAAAAAAAAAGAAAAAGAAAACTTTTTTTATTTAGAAAAATATGAAAAACTGTGCTGAAACTCCACAGTTGTGTTCATAATACAATATTAGTGAAGGAGTAACACATAAATAGTGTTCATATCATATTAAAATGAGATATAATTTTAAACGAAACTATTTTAAAATGTATTCAACATCACCAGCATATGTTTATGCCCCACAAATTTAAACTTTGTGGCAACAAAAATCCAGTCAAAGAAGGGAGACATAAGAAACGTGTTAAAACCACAGTATAGCACAGCACCAGTTGAGTTTTTTAAAGTTTCTTTTTTCTTTTTTTTTTTTTTGTTATTGTGCTTTGTTGCTGTTGTTGTTGTATTATATATTTTTACATACAGTTGTTGTTTGTCGCTTTAAGCCCTATTTAGTAGTTTTTACCCGCTATTTTCCTTTATTTTCATCTGCTTTTCTTTTTTGTTTGTATTGGTGTCACATCTTTTATGCTTAAACACATGCAATACCACATGTTTACCAACTGAACGGAAAGGAAAACAAACTCACAAAGAGAGAGAGAGAGAGCGAAAGCGAGAGCGAGAAAAAGAAAAGAAGTTTTCTTTTAATGCTGAATTGTAGATATCTGTGGAATTTTGTATTTTTTACTTCTTGTGAAATTTTAATGCTCATATACGTGTAATACTATACTGCCTGTGTGTTCTAACATTAAAATCTGTTGTATTACAAAGGGTGGAGAAATATATGGACTTTAGGGAAGTCCATATCAGTTGGATAAGGGCATAAGATTCCTATATACAGTCCACTCCACATATAGAACAAATGTGTCCAATGAGTGCAAAGTGGAGTGTTTACCTTTGGATTATAATAGATTTCCTATAATGTTCATGGGAGTTTTCTGAGCATCTGCAATTTTTTTAAATGGGCACTAAAATGTTCTGATTGTTGCATAGGGTACAGCAGCCGGATGACTTATTGTACTGTCCTTGACCTGCCTTCAGGCAGTATTACGTCCTAACTGCTTACAGTATCATAGTTCTGTGTGCTAAATTTATTCATAAGTGGCGGAAACTACAATTTAAACTTTTCCTGACAATTTTATCACTTCTTGATTTTTTTTGCTAGAAATCTGCTGTTTACTAGATTGCGACGACTGACCTATATAAGGTATCCATATAATGCCTCCCCCAATACTGTTGCTTCTGACAAAACTCAAGATGCTGTTAAGCATCAGTAAGAACAACTATCTGCATTAATGCAGCTTAAGTTTCAAATACGTGTTCTGGTGCTTTGTTCTCCTCCTCACGGAATCGTTCTATTTTAAAATAAAGCAACCTGAGTCTACAATAACCGGTTAGATGGCCAGTTACCATTCTGAGGCTACTTTAAATCTCTTCTCATTGTAATTACCGAAAAAAAGTTTAGATTGTTTCAAACCCTTTGCACTGGAGAACAGTGTCCGCCATGTATACCCAGCCAAACCACTCTTTCTTTTCTATCCTAATCAGCGGCGTAGATCGTATCCTCCTTCCACGCTGATCTACCTGCTCATTGCTGCGAATTCCCATTTATTTTTCTTGTTTCGTACGAACTGAGTGCTTGGATAGTGGCTTGACTGTCATACTTTCTGTCCTGTGTACTTTCTCTCTAAGAATTGAGCACAAGTTTCGAAGGCTTAAACTTTAGCTATGATGAATCTGGCGTTTTTTACCATTGGTTCTGAATGTGTCTCTTAGAGCACAAGTTCTCAACTGCCTTTATATCTCCTCCAACCAGCTGACATATTTTCCCGAATGTATTTACCGGTTGAAGGCGGCGTAGTCTAGTTGATAGTATTATATTGGCTTATTCAATATGAGGCTACGGGATTGACCTTCGATAGATATCTCGAATACAACGAAATATGATAAAATATTTCTTTGCCGGCTTCCTCTCAGAAAATTTCTAGCAAAAAATCTGAGCGTAAATAAAATTGCTATGAAAAGTTTCTCAAAAATCTGTAGTTCGGAGTCGGCTTTATACTGGAGGTTCCCTCACTTATGGATAAAATAATACACACAACCTAAGAGATATGAGAAGCTAGGTCCTAATCCTTATCAAAGGGCTGTAATGACCAATTATGTTATGTATGTATCTACCAGTCGAACAAAATCATCGATGTTGATCAGTAAAACAAAAGTTACATCGAGTGTTTTTACAATATCGCTGGCTTGCAATGTTATCCTTCGGTTTGGCAACTTCTAGAACCTCATTGGTTTGTTCTTGGTCGTTATATGTGGTTTTACTATTTCAATTTGATTTTGTTTATCCTTATTTCTGTAATTTCTTTGTTGCTACGTTAAGTTAAACTTAATTGCAACCTTTTTGAACAACTTTCATACATAGTTTATAGCGCCTCCATCACTTTTCTTTCTTTATGGTTTATAATGGAAAAATCTTGCGTTTTATGTAATCCAAACTGCATGTGTGTGAAGATAAATTCGAATTTGAAAATCCAAGACGCAATCCACAAATTTTAGCAGCGCCACATTTAACATTAACAGAGCAAAATTTTCTCTTAACAGAGCAAAATTTACCCTTAACAGAGCACTGTTAGAGGTTTAACAGTATCCATCTGAAGAAGG
The DNA here is from genome assembly GCA_005959815.1 of Sarcophaga bullata. Lineage (NCBI taxonomy): Eukaryota > Metazoa > Arthropoda > Insecta > Diptera > Sarcophagidae > Sarcophaga > Sarcophaga bullata. The sequence goes on from QOCX01000209.1 coordinate 296,732, forward strand.
TACCTTGCTTAGGAGCTAATTTTAGGGCATATACTAGGTCTAGGAGTACCATATCATACTCGAAGGATGGCTCCAAGGCCTTTTAATATAATCAACAAAATAGTTCCATATAAAGTCATATGGTATTGTGAAAATTTGCTTTGAAACTATCAATTTTTTTATTGAAAATTCTCTAGAAGATCAGTGGCCATTTTGGAAGATATAAGAAATAGTACACCATACAGACTATATGTACATGATAGTCCAGAGTGTTCTCTTTCCAAGGTGGTAGTGGGATAGTTGAAATAATTTTGTGAGTCGAGATATTCAATTTTAAAAAAATCGATTTTCGACCAAAATCGTATGAAAATTCTCTAGAAGATCAGTGGCCATTTTGGAAGATATAAGAAATAGTACACCATACAGACTATATGTACATGATATCCACTGGAGTAATACCATCCTCCATCCCCACCAACCGTCCTTTCATTTCAACATTATTGTTTACAAATAATAATGATCATAATGAGAATTAAACTTCATGTCAATAGTTTTATTTTCTCTGTTAAACAGTTAACAGTGCTCTGTTAAGGGTAAATTTTGGTCTGTTAAGAGCAAATTTTGTTCTGTTAAAGCCAAATGTGGCGTTGCTAAAATTTATGGATTGCGTCTTGGATTTTCAAATTCGAATTTAACTTCACACACATCCAAACTGCTTGGGTTTTTTCTTTATCTTATTTGCAGTCATCAAGCAGATATTGTGTCTTCATAATATTTTCATAGTTTTCCCGGAAATCACTGTGTTACCAACCCAATATTGTTTTCATTTACAAATGTTACATGAAACCAAATACAACTGCCCATAAACTCATTGTTGCATTTAATGTGACTACAATGTATTGTATTCGTTTTAAATCTTCTTAATATCTTTGTAATCTGACTAGATTTCCTTTTTTTGTAGCAATTATTTAGTTTTAGACGAAAATATTTAACAATTTAATATCGGATTCCAACAACAGATTTAAAAGATAATTTATAATTACGGAAGAGGATTTTATGTAACAAAGCCATCATGCAAGCATAGAATTGGCAAATGAAAAGTGGAAAAACTTAAACAATATTTGAAATCCAACTGAGGATGAAATCTTATTATTGTGTTCTATTTTGCTCATGTGTAATATTTAACATTTAATGTATAGACTTTCTCTGCAATCTGAAGACATGGGATATATAATACGTTTATGATTTTATGGATATATTTTGAATAAGTTGTTTAAAGCTGTCGTATGTTGTAAATATTGGCGCATAGGCGTTAACATAAATAATAGGGGCACACCAAAATTATTATTTTTTTATTTACCAGTATGTGCAGAAGAGATTCTTATTGTTTTTAAATAAAAATTGTTTTTAAATAACATTTCTCAACTTGCCACTTGCACTTTAAGCTGAATTCACTCATGGTTTCGGAGAAAAATTTTTGTTCCGAAACAATTTTAGTTTTTTGAGAGTTTGTTCTGAAACGATTTACCCACTTCGGGACAATTGTTCTGGGAAAAACAAGGCTACCATATGAAATACGTTTGTAAACGACGTATTAGTTTTACTATTTAATAAATTTTCTAATAAATTTGCTTCAAAAATTGTAGTATCTGGCAGCACTGTTCAATTGTTTCGGAACAAAAAATTAAACCGATTCAAGCTGAAATTGTAACGAATAAAATTTACTCTGTTCCTCTCTCTTTCTCTCTCTCTCAAAAAGAGAAACATCAAACTTCATATAAAAAAAAAAGAAATTGTTTCGGAACAAAAATTTTATTTCGAAACCCTGTGTGAATCCAGCTTTAGTGGTATCATGTGAATAATATAGTTCTTGTAAGCAGGCAAATGTATCATTCAGTGGCATTCGATAGATTCAAAAAGTTTAATCAGAAATAGCAAACAGTGTAATAGAAATAGAGAAGTAACTCAAAAGTGGCCACCCTAATGGAGCAAATTTTAACAATAAAAAAAAAGAATTTATCTTTTGAAAGACTTTTAGTATTTAACTACATACATACACAATTGGTCATTCCAAACCTTTAGTTAGGATTACGACCTATCTCCTCACACCAACCATGCTGTGTGTGTTAATTTTATAGATAAGCGATGGGACCTACAATTTAAAATCGACTTCGAACAACAGATTTTTGGGAAATTTTTTCAACACAATTTCATTTACTCTCAGAGTTCTGCCAAGAAATTTGTTGAGAGGAAGTTTTCCTTCGTAGTCTTTTAAGGAGACTACCTTAAACACTTCATTTGTAAATTTACTTTACTGCTTGATTAATTACTTATACTTAGTGAGGGAACGGTGATTACAAACAACAGATTCGTAAAGTTTTTTCATGATAATTTCTTAAAGATTTTACCGGAAGATCGTCGTCTTCCAAGATCGTAAATTTCTTTTTTTTTAAATTTTTCCCTTTTTACTGATGTCGTCGATCTCCTCTAGTAAATTCATATTTGCGGCTCTTTTCAAGGAGTCTCATTAACAGTAGAGTTATACAAATTTGAGGATAAAACAACCTTCTTTTGCATCTGGTTTCAAGCCATTCAATGACGACTATTCTTACTGTGTTACTTTAGGACGTTTGTCCATTATCGAAGTCTGACACTTATGCCACAACTTTCGGCCTTATTTCTCTATAAATTGATGTTAGCTTAGCAATAATTCTTTAATTTCTCCCAGAGATATAAAATTTCTTATCTAACACATCGATACTTATGCTCAATAAACACGATACAACAAAGGATAATTGAGGGGAGAATATAAAATTATAAACGTCATATGCTTTGAGTTTTTAATTTTCACATGGTGCCGTAATTACCATTATAATACCACGACTACGAGTAATAATGTGATCTCGTCTCTTTAATTAGAATGCACTCAGCTGTACCTCTACATCAATGCTCTGCTTAAAGGCCATAATATAGCAAAAGATAGAAAAAAATAAAAAAAAAGGGAATGCAAATGAGATTAGGTTTGAATTAAAACGAGTTAGTAATGCCGCCTTCTGTCCATTGTTTGTTTACTTTTAATAGAAATTCATGCTTAGTATTATTTCTACTTGAAAAACAACAAAAACCTTTTAATAACACTTTGAAAACCATCAACGCTAACTGAGCATATTCCACAGCTGGTAATTGTATTGTATTATTTGTCTATATCGTGTGTAGAAATGTATGTGCATACATGTGGTAATTATCAAGCAATGATATTGAAAACATCACATAACAAAACATGTAATACAAGGCAATACAGAGACAGCTGGTGACAGTGGCAAATTATTTAAAGAAACGTAAGAAAATTAAAAGCATATTATACGAGGTTTGTTGAAAAAATTAGGGGAATATTTTAAAATTTCTTTTGGCATTTCCCAATGTCCAACAAGCTTCATTAGAGCCAATTCAATATATTCAATTTTCTATGACTCTGTCTCATTAATCAGAATGAATTTGGTCGATGGCATGAGTTTTATTGGTTTTGAAAACCGTTGTGGTTTCGAAAACATCACGACAAAAAGTTTAACAGATTCAAGTAGCACGCTCTCGCTGATCAGTCCACATTACCTACATGTTTCAAATTGCTCATGCAGAATATCTAATGTGTCATGAATTGTATGGCATGTACTGTGTGGACCAGCATCGTCCTGTTGGAACCATATGTCGCTGGAGCATGGAGTATCCAATTCAGACCAAAAAAAGTTGGTAATCATCGAGCTATAGTGCTCGCCGTTGACAGGAACAGCCTGGCAAACATGTTTTTCAAAAAGAGATGGACCTAAGTCACTATCAAATCAAAATCCACACCAAACATGCATCCAATGCGCTCGGATCTTATTGTTCATGAAACTAGTGGTTGAAGCTGATTTTTCAGAATCCATCACAGCAATCACACGTGGTTTTTATGGTCGTCACTGGTGATGGGATGAAACAGTTCGCAGGTCACTCTTTGAAGACACTATTTAAGTGTCTGAGTTTGTTACAACACCCAGTGACACATAAAATATAGAGCTTTATGAAAAGCTGAATCGGTCCAATATATTTGCCAGTTTTTCTTTGACACGAAACCAACATACGTTCCGGTTACTTGCATTAGTAACTTTTTATTATCCTTTTTTTATGGAAAAGCTAGGAAAAAGTTACTCAAACAAAAAAATCTGTCGCACGGAGTCAACTTCAAATGGTAAGTCCGGACAGTCATGCGTAAAATAAAGCACACGACATAAGTGATGTAAGAAGTTTAGGTCGTAATACTGAATGAAGGATTGTAATGACCAGTTATGTATGTGTGTATATATTGTTACGTTTTACCTTTTAAAACGTTTGATATATGAGATTGAAAATAAAAAAATAAATTTAAATTTGTGTTTAATTTTAATTAAATTCTTTCTCGCAACTGGTTCTAGCAACAACAATTGCTTTATTTTGTTATTCCTTTGTTTATGCTCTTTGCGATAAACAATAACAATTGTAACGGAGATTGTCAAACCACGATTGTTTATTACACACTCAACGCGTCTTCACACAAGACTGATTGGACTACTACTCTGACCTTGCATGCTTTGCCTTGCTTTTATATAGCGACGTTAACAGTCTGATGAATGTCCTCGTATGCAAAGGTTCGGGTTTTCGTCTTCTCGAGATTCTATGAATGTAAACATGTTGTGTACGTTCTTGCATGCTTACTTGTTTGTTGTTAGTGTAGGTTGTTTGTGTTTGACCCTGCAATGTTGTTGTTGTTTGTTGGTTTACTTGTTTATCCCTTTTTCGTTATACTGATGTTGTTGTATTATTTTTGTTTATCAAGTAAACAAGTCCGTTGTTTTGTTTTTGTAGCTTTTGCTTAACTTTATAATGTTAAATTTTTTTGTACCGAATAAAAGTGACTCCTTTTTTGAGTTTAAAGCTCTTCCATATGCTATTAACATATTTGTAGCAAATATCGCTGACATATATATCATGTCTTAATATCAGATAATATTTTATAGATGACGATGGTAAGATGCTCTAACATTTGGTTTCCTTTTCTTCAAAATTGTTAATAGTGCTGCAGGTGGACTGACTTCCATCATTCTCATCGTCCTGCCTTTTATTTCAAAAGTTGTCAAACTTTTCTTTCCACAAAAAAATTTTTTTTTCACATTCGTTCAAATTTTATCAAAATTTTGAAATTGTTTTATCTTATCGCAACTCGTATATCTATCGCATTTCTAATTGTCTATTGTCCATTAATATCTACACAAATATGTACTTTAAACCACAATTATAATTACAAACATTGTACGCGATGCACAAACTCAGTAATAAAGGTTTACGCGAATTAAAGGCCGCAAATAGTGCAACAATATGCGGTAAATGTTATAAATTTGTATGTCATGCAATATGAATATGGTTGTAAGGAAAAAATATAACACACACACACACAGTTGTGGTTAAATGAATTGATTCAGTAGAACTAGTTTTAATTAAAAGAAAAATTTAGTTTTTAATTGCGTAGTTTTTTTTTACCATTTTCCCTACAAATTGCAATAAATTTCAATTGCAGTCGATATTACTTCAGTTGTCATGGATAAATAGGTGTTTCAGTATAAAACATATGTTAACAACATGTTTACATTCATAGAATACTCGAGAAGGCAAGGACCCGCACCTTCGCCTACGAGAACATTCATCAGATTGTTTACGTCGCCATATAAAAGGCAAGGCAAAGCGATGCATGCAAAGTCAGAGTAAAAGTTCAGTCAGTCTTGTGTGAAGACACGTTGCGTGTGAAGGAAACCAATCGTGGTTTGAAGATCTCCGTTGCAAAGATCTACAGAACAATTGTGCAATAATTGTTATTGTTTATTGCAAAGGTCATAAACAAAAGGAATAACAAATAAAGCAATTGTTGTTGTTAAAACAAGTTGTGAACAGTGGCACACAAAATTGTGTGATTAATAAAGGACTTCATTAAAATTAAATACAAATTTTTTTTATTTTTATTTGCAATCTTCGAGCTTATATTTCAAATCAATATATAATCAACCCTAATGTGCCCATGTCTGCCGAAAATAGCAGCACGTCTATGGTCCAGATTGGACAAATTCTAGTCCAAACTGCATTGAGTCTGACTGCCACTAGCTCAGTCCTCTGTCTTAATAGAAAGCCAGTGCAATTTAGTACAGCAAATTATGTCTTAGTTTGTATGGAATATCGTCCATCAAACACGCACGCTATAGAGCAAGATTAGTTCTACCAAGGCCCGACAGAACCAGTATGTGACGATTGCTCTGAGACCTTATATCTTAACTGAGGCATTTTAAATTGTTAAGCCTTAAAATGAATGATTTCCAATCATAATTTCCAATTTTTAAATATTCTTACCGAAAGAAATATTCTCAGCAAAAAATTCCAAAAGAGTTTTCCAAATTCCTGAACAAAAAATTCCCTCTCGTATTAAGCACAGAACAAGAAATGCCATTTCCAGTGTGTCTGTGCAAATCTTTATTAAAAGCCCAACGTTTTTCAATTAAACGTTTTCAAAAATGTATGCCGGCCGAATACAAAGTGTTTCTACCACTTAGGAGTCTATAAGACTGTGCTCGACTTAAACTGAAGGCATTTAATACTTAAAGAGAGTGAGGCAGAGAGAGAGAGAGAACAAGATGTATGTTTGTGATGGACAGAATGGCAATCTGCCTTTGATTGAAAATCACACTGACGTTTACTGTCAAATAATAACATCATTAAAAAGCATTCAAAAGCATTTGATATTTGTCTTGGGTTTGAGTCAAAGTAACCGACTGAAAGATGAAAGAATTTCAAAGATATTTTGAAAAGGTTATGCATGGAATCCTTTGCTACGAAATGCTGTCATAGTCATAGCTGTTGTCGAAGGGATTGTATTTGAAAAGAGTAGAAACAAAAACGTTATTAGGGTGGATAGCAAATTACAACGTACCACCATTTCACTCAAATGGAAATAAACAGCATACGATAGATGTTACATTTAATAGGAGACAGTACCATACGGATAAAGCCGGCACTGTGTCGGCTATCTGATTAGCCTTTATTGTGATTGATTAGGGTTTTCGAATAAGTAAACTTCGTTAAGGGTGAAGGAAAAGATGCTTACGGTTATTGTATATAAATTCTAGGACATAGAAAGTCAAGTTAGAATAAATTCTCTTCGTAATAGTTTGTTTGAGAATATCAAACTGACTCAATCCACAATGATTAAGCCTATCTAGCTGAAGTTGTTCTCTCGAACACTTTCAAGGCTGCTGCATCAGTGCTTAATATTGTCCATGCTTCTGCACCATAAGGAAACATAGAGATAATGACCGCTTTGTAGAGTCTTAGTTTCGTCATACGGGAAAGATCTTTGCTACTCAATTGCCTATTGAGACCATGGTAAGACCTGTTAGCGAGAGTGATTTATACAGGCAATGATCATTGCTAGGTGGTTGTCACTATATTGGATGCACACAGATTTTTGTAACAGGTTTCAGTTACCGCTAGTCTTTGGCATTGATGTATTGGCACTTACGTATGCTCTTTCTACTATGGTATCCCATAGAGAACCTACAAGATTAGATTGAGAAAGTAACAAGCGTTTTGGCAGCTTCCGATAAGAGCCGGGATTAGAAGGGAAGAGAAGAAAATTTATCCTCAACTCGTAGGTACATGCTTCTTTGAATTTCCTTCAATCTTGCACATAAATCAGGCTAAATCAGGACCGCTGTGATTTGTGTGTTACTCTATTACCTGCATGAGATGTATGCCGCCTTATTGATAGCACCTAATTCAGGCATAAGTAGTAGTTAATAGTAATCAAGCTATACTGTTGGCCCTTGACAGCAATAGCCTAATCAACGTTATTCCCAAAGAAATATGGACCGATGCCGCCGCTAGCCAAAATCATTACATTGCATGCGCTGGATCTTATGTCAATTGGTTTTATCCCAAATTCCACAATTTTGTTTGCTTATGTACCTTTTGCATCCGTAAATGGGTCTCATCACTGAAGAAGTTTTTCCATAAAAATTAGGGCTTGATATTTAGTAAACACGTGCCGTTATTTAGCAAAATAAACTGAACAAATGACAGTTAATTTGGCAGTTGTTGATTAAACAACATAGCCGTTGTCAATTGTCAAAGTTGGGAGGTCCGTTTCGGTGAAGTAAACATACTACTCTACTACCTAGCACCTAAAATAGTTCTCAACTTTCTAGAAGAAACCATTAGTCTCGTTTGGATTCCTTAACTGCCAGATTCAATTCTCTTTGAGTCCTTATTTCAAGTTAAAACATTGTCCTTGCAATGTGAGTTGTGCAATCAAATATTGAATAGAACCCGTGCTAAATAATCATACTTCTGAAGTTTCATTTGTTAGAGAAAGGCTCTGGTAGACGTTTAACGGCTCTAGGGATTTCTCAAATATGATTGAAATTGGAGGTTTACTGAATATTGTCCTGTGAGAGCAACAATCTCTAGGATTATGTTTATTTTGTAAACTAAAGAAGTGTGACATTTTTATTGGAATCCTAGAATCCTTGTTAATATTATCGGAAGAATTTATGACCAAAAATAGCTTACATTCGCTCCTCTCTTCCCAACATAAGCAAACAAAATATCTGTTTAAGCTTAAAACATGATTTCATTCCTAAAAGGAATGTAGAAACTTGATAACAAAACTTACTTTTCCTTACTTTCCTTTGTGCATTGGTTTTTTTTTTTTTAAAACAGAAACAAAGTTGGACTCATTTAGGAGAACGATATTAAAGCTTAGCAGTAGATATGTACACAACGCTTGTTATTACGAAGACAAAAAAAAAAAAAAAGAACGCAAAATAAAGGATACTAACTTGCTGGGGGATTATATGAGCTATGATGATAGCGTTTGTTTCGTATTTTTAATTTCCTGTCATAATTTCCCATTTCACTACTCTGCTACAGACTTCTTCTATCATCATAGCAACCAACCAAGGCAAACATTTTCACAAACTATGCAATTTTAGCAGTTGAGCATTTGAGAAAATGTCTCTGTATAGATTGCTTTTGTTGCCAATGCCTTTATTATTGCCCTTGTAAAGTTTTACGAACAATTCTTTTCCATTCCCCTATCCATTCCCACTTCCATTTCCATTCGACATTCTCTTTCAAAAAAATCTTGTCTTAATAACTGAATGCTGCGTGTATTGGTGTGCGTATTAACTGTATATCCTTCGAGCCTTACACTTGTAACAGATTATTTGTGCATGTATGTGAGAGTGTTTTTGTGAATTTACCCCGGAATATATAGCAGCAGCAGTAGTAGTAAGAGTTTACCAGTCCATTTATGACATTTTGTTGTTGCAACCGCATTGGCAATAGCTATTCATAGTGTTACTGCCGCTCTCG
>QOCX01000209.1:306157-319717 GCA_005959815.1 Sarcophaga bullata
GATGACAATAATGTTGACATTTTTTTTTTGGTCGACTTTATTTTTTTTTTGCATTTTACACATTTTGTTTGTTGTTGTTGTTGTTTTTTTTGTGTTGTGTGTGTAAACAATTTTTGGAAAATATTAAGAATTTTGAATAGAAGGCAATTTGTAGAACAACTACTGTAGCAGATAACAAAAACAAATTTTTATTAGTTATGCGAGGTATGTTCGAACAGGACATTTTTAAGGATTCAATAAATGAAAAAGTAAACAAATAACTTCCAAATTAGGTTGCTGTATCCGAGAGAGTCGCAATATAAATGTATTGGTCTTCAGGCAAAACAAATTCTTATTAATTATACGAGATATGTTCGAAAAGGACATTTTTAAGGATTCAATAAATCAAAAAGTAAACAAATAACCATAAAATTAGGTTGCTGTATCCGAGAGAGTCGGAATATAAATGTATTGGCCTTTAGGCACTCCCGTTTAGACCCGGGTCTTGGTGTTTAATGTTCAATATTCTTGAGCACTAATGTGGCATGGGGTTATTTCTCTTATGTTGAGTTAAAAACCATGAAAACTACCACTCGATAGAAATTTCTGGTACTCTTAATAAGATCGCCATATACGCCGTACCATTCTGTTCACATTGTCATGGATAAATGAGAGTCCTGTAAACGATCGACCAACGCCCGAATGTTGACAGAATGCAATGTTGGCAAATACGCGCTTCTGTAGACCACAACTTATCCAATTTCAGGCTTTGATACTACATCTACACATAAATTCAGAAAGCTGAAGATTTTTTTTACATTTCATTGTGTTCGGAATGTCGGACCTGGTTGGTGTATCTACTTAAAAAAAACAACAAATAGTTCAACACCAATTCTCCGCACACTAACCCCCTTTTTTTTTTTTTTTTTTTTTTTTTTGGTAATTCGACATAAAGTCCATTAATCGGAACTATATTATATATTTTCCCAATTGGACATTGCAATTGTTTAGTCAGGACCACAACCTAGTTTCTCACATCTGTCATGTTCTATGTGTTAATTTTAGTCATGAGTGGCGGGATTTGAAAAACGTTTCATAACGACTACATTTGACTGTGAGACAAGAAATGTATAAAAAAAAGATTTCGTTTGTTAATTGAAAACTAACAGTAGAACCTTGATATTACCGCAGATCCATGCTTATCAGCTAATGCTGCAAAGGTGGGTCTTTATTACTTTAACACGTTCACTCCGGCCCTTAAATTCATGGTTGTCACCTACTGGCGATTGCGCTAAATGATTTTTGCTATATCGTTGTATAACTGCAAAACAGTTACACGATACCTTTGTATAACTGTTTTGCAGTTTTGCAGTTATACAACGGTATCGTGTAAAGTGCTGTGTTTTTCTTCGTAAATTCGTCTCATTCTCATTAAATCTTTTGAATTTTTACAGTGAACATTAGTGAATTTTGTTAAAGATTTAAATATTTGGTGCTGCCTACCGTCCAAGAGCATAATCAAATGCGTACCACTGGTAGTACACGTCATCCGATGTGGCAGTCTAGTGTCTAGGTCACCGGTGGTACACGTCGCCCGATGAGGCAATCTTGTGCGGGCCACGGGTGGTACACAACGCTCGATAAGGCAGTTTAGTGCTGGTCACCGGTGTTACGCGCTGGCATGAATGTGTTAAAGCGGGGGGAAGACATTGGTTATGCCGATCAGCCAACACTCGTATTATGTATTCACCACCCACTCAGCAATCGGCCAAACCTGTCTTTTACTAGTGTATAGTGGATTTCTTTCAATTACTTTTTTTAACTATTTCAATGTTGTTGTTGTTGTTGTTGTTGTTATTGTTGTGTGTTAAAGTTTTCTTTTTTTTTTTTTTTTGGTAATATTATATCGTTGCTAGGATCAAAAAAAAAAAAAAAGAAAAAAATTGAAAAACTCAACACAAGTTTGAAAATTGTTTCGTTGCAGTTTCAAGGACGATTTTTTCTTTTTCATTAAATTTTGAAAATGAGGAAAATTGTTCATTAACTATATTCAATGTTGTTGTTGTTGTTGTTGTTGTTATTGTTGTGTGTTAAAGTTTTCTTTTTTTTTTTTTTTTGGTAATATTATATCGTTGCTAGGATCAAAAAAAAAAAAAAAGAAAAAAATTGAAAAACTCAACACAAGTTTGAAAATTGTTTCGTTGCAGTTTCAAGGACGATTTTTTCTTTTTCATTAAATTTTGAAAATGAGGAAAATTGTTCATTCAATATCATGAAGTTTTTTTTTCTTTTTTGCTGCTACGAATATTGCTCGTAATGCGAAAATGAATTTTGAAGGCAAATTTATGCGAGCAGTAGTCGTAGTTAATTTGTTTCACAATGAGTGTAAAATTTGTTAAAAGTTTTGTAATATTGTTAACAAATTTACCAGAACGACTTCTGGTTTAAATAAAATGCAAAAGAAAAAAAATACTTTGTATTTGAAAAATTTATAGGGTCATGTTTTAGGTGCTTTCTATTTTTAAATTAAAATTAAACAAAAATTTTTATGCGACAATTATCGCAATTTTTTATTGCTTTGCAAGACCTATTGATGCCCTTATGTGTGAAATGTAACATCGTTTAAATGTCCTTCAGGGTTTCTTTATCTTTGAGGCATAAATCAGGTTGAGTTTGATAGATGGCAGGGGTTATGTAGGCTTTGTGGTTTATTAGCATAAGACTGTGTCTAAAGCGGTCAAATCACATGATCCCGGTGGCCGTGAGGTAACTATGCCTTCAAATCGCCCATGTATAGTATCCAATTTGGCATGTGACATGCACCAGCTTCTTACTGAAACCATATGTTCGTATTCCGAACATTCAATTCAGGAAGAAGTTGGTAATCATCGATCTATAGTGGCCGTAATTGACAGTGATGGCCTGACCACCGCCGTTCTCAATGAAAAATGAGCCATTGACACCAACAAACATATCAAACAATGGATTTATCGTGACGTATTTGTATTGAACGCTCATGGATGTCATGTGAACTGTTAGCCTTCAAAATTCGATAAATTTGTTTGTTCTCGTATCCATTTATCTATGAAAAGTAGAGTCAATTAATGACTGCTAAAGAGCCTGTACAGCTAACAGGCATCGTTGTCTACTGTTGTCCGTCATGGTTTGACAGATTAAACACAATAAATACTAGTTAATTGGCTTTACCAAGATCGCCATTTACAACTGCCAAAGTTTGGAAGACCCTTGTTGGAAGAGCCTATATAAAGAAAAGTGATAAATTTTCGGTTAGAGGACACAAATTACGTAGTAATGTTAGGAAATTTATTTCAAATTTTGATAAGAACCTTGGAATCAAAACTCCAACGAAAGCAAATTACAAAAATAGCGATCAGAAAGAGCAGGTTTGACATGACGCCTATGTTTATCATAGCAAGTACATAAGAAAAAATTTCTTCCCCTAGTTATTATCATCCATCCATCTCTTTGTTTTGTTTGCTTGCTATCTCATCGATTAAACAGAAAGGAAATGCAAGTCTAAGCCATGATTAACTAATATAGACAGAAAATGAACAAATTTATGTTTTCCGGGGAAAAAAACTGCAATTTAAATGATTCCTATTGCTACAGGTAGTCCTTGTTTGAATAAATTAAGCGAGTATCGACAAACAAAACTTTGGTGAACGAAGCCTTGTGCCGCATTATCTTGTAAATTTATGTTTTCTGGTTACATAATTATCCCCCAAAATGAATTCACAACCAGATTAGAAACTTCTAGAAACTATGTTCATCAGCAAACACTTAAAGTAAATTGTGATAGACAGATGGAGAACCTTGCCAGTGCGATCGAGAAGTAATCAACCACTGGACTAAACAACGTAATGGGTCACTACAACCTCTCTGTCAGGATTACAAGCTAGCAATTAAGTTGTGTGTGTGTTAATTTCTCTACACTTGAAAAATATACGAGTTTCAGTTAACCATCTCTTTGAATTTTCTCGTCCAGAACGTTAAGAGTTTCTGATTCCCTAATTTTTAAACCACCCAGAATAGAGCGCATCCATTGGACCATCAGCATGTGGAACTCCCTTGGTGTAGTGGTCTCTCCTGTCATTTATAATATAAATACATTAAAACACTTCTCTCTCTTTCCCGCTTCCATAACCCATTCTCCTAATCCCAATTCAATACGCTGCATTAGTAGGCCCTACTAATGGGCCCCATTCCCTTTAAGAATTCAGAATTGAAAACTGCATTGCTTAATGGATGATTGTGCTGAAAAGTTGTCGTCAGATAGGCTTAATAAGGGTATTAAGCAAAAAGTAGCATAAGTGTATTAGGCCTAAGAAGTAGTGGCTTCTAACGGTCTAAAGACCCAGAAATTCTCTTGAGCTTTGCAAAGATAAGCGACATATATAAACTGCCTGACTACTGCAGTGTTCTCCAAGCTGAGGTCATGTCAATGTATGATGAGTGCCAAGTAAATTCGGCTACGAATTCCATTAAGTCCCTGAATGTCGAGGATTCCCAAAGAAATTTGGAATCTTTCAAAGGCGAATTTTATAAGGATTTTCTTTAGGGAATTTTTCCGCCCAGTTTAGAATTGATTGCGGTATGCTAATGAGCCTGAATGTTGGCCTAAGTATGGCCTTACCATTCTAACCTATCCTAACAACACAGATGACACAAATGTTTGGTCAATGTTTAATTCGTTTTGTAATTTAAATTCAAACAGCTTAACCTTGTTTATCCTTATGATCATAGCACAAACTAGATTTTTTTGTTTAATTCTATAAAAACTTTTTTAAAATAGTACTCTAAGGGGTTTAAAGTATACGATAAAAACAATTGAATTACAATTAGAATTCCTTCCTTATGGCATATACAAATATAAGGTTCATGTTGGTTTGTTTGACATGATAATACTGTGCTGGATATACAAAAATTTAATAAACTTTTAGGGAAAATAATTCAATAATAATCAAATATACTACCACCTACACTAACTATGTATATGGCATATAATTTAATTATTCAGTATTCAAAATAACTGTAAATACAACAACAATTTATTATGGCGCTTATATCATGTGTTTTTTTTAGTGTGTTGCAATGCAACACACAACATATTTTCCTTTACAATGGAACACTTAATTGTGTTCGAACAAAAAGAAGAAGAATTTCCTGCTATTATTACCTTTACTTTGTATAACAGTAAACAGTAAATATTCTAAAAATAAAATAGAAAACGGAAAAAAACCAAAAAAGAAGAAAAAACATTTCCTTTATAATAGTACGAGTCCTTATTATTCTTCTTCTGCTTCTTCCTACATTTCCAGTTTAATCTGGAAATTATTAAAATTTTAATGTACCTTTTGAAGCAGAATTATTTCAACAATAAATGCGAGCGAATGAAATTTATTAAAAAATGTTCCTTCCATCTGTCTCTTTCGTCATGGCTATATGCTGTGCGTTTTTAAGGGTTTAAATAAAGATTAGCAACGACAAATTAAAATAAAATAATGAAAATGAAAATGAAAATGAAATAATAATACACTCTGTTGAATGAAAATTAAAATTAAAATTTTCAATTGTCAACAAAAATTGTTTTCATATTGCAGCGAACGAACACACAGCACAGAGAACACATAGAACAGAGAACAGAGTACAGAGAACACAGGACAGTATGAGTGGCATTAGAAATGTTTATTAAAATTTTGCGCAATATTACTGTGGTATTATGCCATAATGAACATGTTTCAAGACTAGAAGCACTTGCTTAATGCTGAGAATGTCAGGAAAATACGTTTTGACACCATACACCATAGTTTACAAGAACTTAATAAAATTGAAATTAATAATGTAAAGGGTATACATTTAAGCCGTGATTTTGTAAATATTTTAATACCTTGTCACAATTATCAAGAGCGGTAATTAGTAAACTAATGCCTTCGTTCATATATTATCGAAGGTCTTTAGTTTTCAATAAAGAAACATGCACACATACTCGTACGTACATAATTGTTGATTACAATCCTTCACTCATAATTACGACCTAGTTTCTCACACTACTTATGTTATGTGTGTTCATTTCCTACATGATTGTGAGGAGTTTTTGTCAGAATTCTACTGAGAGGAACTTGTTTCTCACACTATTTATGTTGTGTTTGTGTGTTCATTTCACATGACATAAGCGACAGAGTTTTTGGCAGAATTTTATTGAGCGGAAGTCGCCTAAAAAATTTTTTTTTCATATTTCGTTTTGTTAGAGCTGTTTGACCTCTATCTAACAGACTACGCCGTCTTCAATTGATGACTTTACTATCCATCACTTAGGATTACGACTTAGCTTCTCGCACCACTTATCTTACAGTTTAAAGTCAACTCTGGACCACAAATTTCTGGGAAACTTTTTATGGCAATTTCATTTACTTTCAGAATTTTTGCAGAGGTCTAGTGAGAGGAAGTCGCTGAAGAAATATTTTGTTGTACTTCGTCTGACCTGCGGTTTGAACCATGGTTAAACATCTAATAAATCAACACATTACCTACTAGCTTACGGCGACTTCAATTTGAATCTCGGCTTCATATTGAATTTCGGATTTGAGTTCCGGAATTGCTTCCAAGATTTCTCAAAATTTCGAAAATTAACATCGCGCGGCCTTAAATCATAAGAGTTTGATGGTTAGTGGCCAACCGAACTTCTTTAGATAGGTTGTTATGGAAATCCTTGTTGCAATAAATCAATTGAGCCACGCGTGGTATGGCCGGTGACACCGTTCTAATGAAAACACATGTCAAACCGATTCATACCTTTCATTTGAAGCCATAAAAACTTCTTCATTATGGTCCAATTTCAGTTTATATTTCAAAAGAAAAACCCCGATCTTTTGTTTTTATTTGATTATCATGGCTTGCTCGGAGGTTTTTTAAGTCCCCAATTCCTCAATTTGTTCCCAACTATTTTGATGGATATGCTCATCATTAGATAAGATGATAAAATTTTTTTCACGTTACTGCCTTACCCATTGAATGAATTGTCGCCGTTTTTCATAGCCTTTTAATATGCGGCCTTAAGTGAGCTGCATTTTGTATGCATGTAGATGGAGATCCTCTGTCGAAATGCCCTGCGTAATGCTTTGTGAAATGTCGAAGCGATGTATTCGGGTTTTTGGCAAGACTCTCTTTTACAACCAAAACTTTTTCAAGAGATAGAATAGGAAAGAGACTTTGCCTACATGGAAATAGAAGCTCGAAGCAGAATTTTCTTATTGGACTCTCTCTCGATAGTCTCATTCTATATAGTGTAACGAGGCTATCGTAACTTGATTAGTAAAATTGTTTAAGCTTTCAGACCGGTTTTCATCTTAATGGTAAGGCTGTAATATTGATTGTGGAAACATGTTTGTCAGGACGGTTGCTTAGCGGCTTCTATTCACGACAAGCTGGTGATCCTTTATTTCAACGAATCGTATTCTACGTATAGCCTCTTCATAATATTATAAAAATTTTGGAAATTCTTTACTGATATAGCAGGCGACGTTTCTAGAATTAATTTTAGAATATGAAAATAAATTTTAATTTAAAATCATTAATCATCACCATGACAATTATTTGTTTCTATTTTATTATTCTGTTTTTTTTTTAATTCTTTTTAAACTTTTTTTTATTTATTTTTTTCTGTTTTTTCTGCAGGATGAAGTGGATGAACGTGTGTGATATGCAACTGTATGATAGCAGTGATGAGTCTTTGTGTATGTATATGTTATGTGAGTACCGTTTTTATTAATGTTATAAGTGCCATTCAATGTAGTGTGAATAGTTTTGGTGACAAGTATGTTTTAGTATTTACCATAAGTATTATTACGAGGGTAGTAGCAAAAAGTATAACATTTTCTTATATGCCTTCGGTTGAATATATCGCCATCGGTTTTTGTTCACATAACGTTCGAAAATGTTTTTATGCGTCCTCGTAAGTCTGCATAAGTGTTGGGATTCGCTGCTTTTGAGGGTAACAAAAGCGTACTAAAATTTTTGATATTTTTATGCATACGCGTAAGTCTACACAACCGTCGCCATAGTCTAATACGTAGTATGTTGGCATTTTAGACAAAAGGCCACGGTTCAAATCCCCGGTTAGACATCAAAAACGAAATATGAAAAAATATTTCTTGGGCTACTTCCTCTCAGCAGATTTCTAGCAAAAGCTCAGAGAGTAAAATAAAATTGCTGTGAAAACTTTTTTCAAAAAAATCTGTCATTCGAAGTCGACTTTAAACTGTAAGTACCGCCACTGATGTATACAATTCATACACAACATAAGTGATGTGCGAATCTAGGCCGTAAACCTGACTAAAGGGTTGTAATGACCAATTATGTATGTAACGTTCGAAGATCTGGGCATGGTGGTGAACGTGCCACTAAGGGTACTGGCCGCAACAGCTGGTACATTAGCTAACACATTGGGCCTATGGGCCACTGAGTAAACTTGTCTGTGAACGGCAAGCTACTCGCCAACCTAATCTATAGATCCCGTAGACTATCGACAAAGTCGAATGAAGTGGACATTACACTCTTCCTAAGCGGTCTACCATCTCCACAAAAGTCATTAGTAGATGAATAAAGTCTCTGAGCTTATTTAACTGTTACACAATAATGATTTGGTAAGAGATATGCCATGAGAACAGTCTGACAATTATGCAATTCTTAGGCCAACCTTTCATGTGTCCGAAAACCATATGAGATTTATACAAAACTGTTCTGAGTTGCTTTATGGGCGGAAGCGCCTCCTTTCTGATTTGTTTTCTTAAAAGCCTAAATTATGTAAGGCGAGTTGCCCTTAAAAAACACTTGAGGCGAATTTATGTTTATCAGAGACATCAGTTTTGCCAAGAACTTACGCTTAGAGAGTAAAATACAATTTTTATGAAAATTTTCTCAAAAATCCATCGTTCGGTGTTGACTTTATTCTGTAGGTCCTGCTATTTATGGATAAAAATGAACACACAATGTGGGTGGTGTGCAAAGAAAGGTTGTGAACCTGACTAAAGGTTTATAATGACCAATTCAGTAAGAAGTCACACGCTTTAAAATTATCCGAATATTCTGTTTAAAAAAAGGTTTCAGACGATATAATTTTTCCAAACAACCCTCGTATGTGTAAAACTGTCTTTCATAAGTGCAAATGAATCCATTACACGGAGGGCGTTGTATTCAAAACATTTATTTTTACAGCCACCAACCAATCCAAGCGAAAACAACAATCCTTTAAGATTTTTGTGCTTTTTGTTGTGCCATTAATGTTTTCATTTCATGTAGAAATTCTACAAAGTTGTCATGTTTCTGTTACTGTTACTGTTACTGTTACTGTTGCTGTTGCTGTTTCAGTTATGTTTTCTATTTTTGTATTTGCTACTGTTGCAGTTGTAGTTGTAGTTGTAGTTGTCACATTTACACGACACTATAAATTTCGGTTATGGTACTTGAAACGTTTTGAACATGATGGCTGTTGTTTGTGGAATTTAATGAAAATAACGTGTTTGAAGGAGAGAGAGAGAGAGAGAGAATCTTCTTTATGAAGTAGAATTTTGAAAATTAAAAGAAAAACAATGTATTTTTATCCCAGGGGGGGGGGGGTGGTGGTTGATAAAATTTTTCGTTTTCTTTTTTTTTTTAAATAATTTTTTAAAAGTTTGATCGACAGCTTATAATTGTAAAGCTGTACGTACGTATATAACTGGTCAGTACAATCCTTTAGTCAGCTTACAACCACTTAAGTTGTTTGTGTTATTTTTATACATGAGCGGTGAGATCCACAGTTTAAAATCGACTCTGAAAGACAGATTCAGAGATTCTCTCAGAGAGTTGTTACAAAAATCTTTGAAATATTTTAAGATTCGTTTGAACTGAACAAATCAAACGCTAATACACATAACTCGTACAAATAAGGCGATTAATTTCCTTAGCCTTCTAAATATACGGAATTTATTTGTTTCTTTTTATTCGATTTCCTTTTTTATTTAATTTTATACATCAAATAAAAATAAAAAAAGAAATTCAAGAGCCATAAAGTTTGTTTGACAACGTCTGCAAAGTTTGTTAGAGAATAAATAAAATTTTTTATTCGTTTTCAATCTTTTATGAGGGGAGACGAGGGCTACCTATCGCACTATTAAATTTTGTATTGATGACAACACGAGATTAGAATATAAATTACAATCTAAGTGTTAACGATAATAAGTAAAAAGGACGGAAATTTACTATTTCGAATATTCCAAAGGATATAGTAACTACAACAAAACAATTTTTTTTTTTGAATTTTAAAAGTACTCGTATGTGTCCGTAAAATTTTCTTGTAACCTGACTTTCAATTTTTCAATTCAAATTTTTTTCTTGAATGCCAAGCTTTAAAAGTAAAAGCAAAGAACATATCTTGCCTTAGAGAGTTGACTTCAAATCTCAAGTAGTTATCCATAATTGCTATCTTTCGACATTGGACATGCCCGCAATGGACGTAAATAAGCTGAAAGTGTTCCATCTCCCTTTTATACGAACATCGGGTACCTTAGGAAGGTACTTTTTCCATGCATAGTACGCTATTAAGCCCCCGAAAGTATTCTCAAACTATTTTGTTCAGTTTAACAGCACTACGAACGCTCTGTAGCGTCATAGCTAAGAAGCTTTTCATAATCGTCAAGGCAAATAGTATCATTTGAATATTTTCTCATTTCTTTTACTTCCCTTTCCGAACAAGTTTTTCCTTAATACCGTTATGCCCTTATTTTCAAATCAATTTTCAAATCATTGAATTAACGATAAGAATTTACTTAAAATAAGTTCTGAAATGTATGTGAAGATATGTAAATTCGAATTTGAAAATCCAAGACGCAATCCATAAATTTTAGCAGCGGCACATTTGATATTAACCCCGAAAATTTTCCTCTTAATAGAGCACTACTAGCTATTTAACACTATCCATCTGAGCAACCTTATTTAGGGAAAGTACTCTAGGTCTATGAGTACCACACTATATGCAAAGAAAGTTTCCAAGTTTCCAATATAATCAGTAACATAGTCACACATAAAGTGATATGGTATTGAGAAAATTGACTTTGAAAATATCAATTCCTGTTTGAAAATTCTCTAGAAGATCAGTGGCCATTTTGGAACAATACGACTAAGAAATAGTACACCAGAGAGAGTCCTCTTTGGAACTGTGGTAGAAAAATTAAGAACATACACCGCCCCCACTAACCATCCTTGATATTTCAACACATTTTTTTTTATAGAAATAATAATGATCAGAATAGTCTGCAATAATTGAAAAATAGAAGACTTATCTACTATTGCCACTGTTAAACAGTTAATAGGGCTCTATTAATAGCAAAGCTTACCCTGTTAGAGGCAAGAAATAGAGCAGCTAAAAGTGTGGGTTTGTGTCTTTGGTTTTTAAATTCGTAATTATCTTCACGCACATAACTCTGAATCCAAATTATTACTTTACTTTGCCTAATGCGTGTCTGAGTATGACGATACATAAACACATTATAAAAGCTACTATTCTAATAACTAGTCTGAGACACACATACATGTTGGCGCTAAAGTGCACAAAAAAACCCAAACCCTTACTGTAGAAGCATCAACCAATACTCTTGTCTGATTTACTTATTTAATGAAGACGTTGCAGTACAGTTTTGCATTGAGAGAAGCTTACTGACATGTTACGTGCGTCTTGTTTAAGAACTACCATAAGAATAAATGAAGCATTGCCTCGTTGATGACAGTTCGGTTTGATGTCGGTTTCGGTGTTGGCGGTTTGAGGTTTCAAGGGTCTTTGCCATGAAACACTTAAATACTCTGTTGCGGTTGAAAGGGTAAGCAAAAGTGCATGAAAACTTAAGATACACTTGCATATATTAACTCTCGTTGTTGAATTAAATTACTACAGTGAATAACAAAATTTGTTACATTAAAAATCTTGAAGACGGAAACAAACAAATTGAATGCATTTGAGTATATAATTGAGGTTGTATTGGAAAACATCTTGAATATTCTTTGAGCAGCCATCATTGTGGCTGTTCGCAGTCACCCATTAAGAATCTTATCGATTTCTTTTTCAAGCTGGTTTAAACAAATATTGATGATTTTCACCGATAGCCAAATGACATTTAAAGAACACAAAGCTTAGAATAGTTTAGAGGTTTCTCGGTGCATGTTACTGTGCGCATTATTTGGGTATCTAGTCAACAAGAACGGAGTTGTAGTATAATGGTTAGGCTTCTTAGACTCGAGTCCGTGGTTCAAACCGCAGCTCAGACATCCCAAACAAATCGAAATACGAAAATAAATATCTTCCACTGTGAAGGTCAATAAAATTGTCATGGAAAGCTTCACAAAAAATCTTGTCGTTCGGTGTCTTCCTTAAATTGTAGGTCCCTCCACTCATAGCTAAAATGAACTAACACAACATAGATGGTTAGGCGGTAATCTTGACTACAACCTTGGTTGTTATCTCGACTAAAAGGTTGTAGAAAGTTATGTTGCATACCTAGAGAATTACAGAAGATAAGCTTGGAAAATCCATAATCTTTCGTGCCGCTGATCTGTGTCCTTTGCAACATTGAAAAATCACTAAGACTCTCTGGGGTAACACAGATATGAGGTAGACCATAAAAATGTTATGCCTGAACACATTGCTCTGAACAGGTTGTAGGTGTTCTTACGACTTCCCGTCTTATACTTTACACATGTGACTGAACTGCATAGGTTCAGCGAACCACAGCGAAAATAGGGTGTGTAGAGAGAACATCGCTGTGACAGAAAGCTTTCAATGTCACTGTCAAGCTCTGAGATCCCAATATTTCATGAATCATAGTCTGATAGGTGACTGTAGTCGCCGTAGTTATCTAGTAGGTTGGTTATTACACGTGAGAACGCGGTTTAAACCCCAGGTCAGACATCTCGAATGAAACGAAAATAAGAAAAACTATTCTTTCGGCGACTTCCTCTCATCAGATTTCAGGCAAAATCTCTGAAAGTAAATAAAATTTCTAGGAAAAGTTTCTCAAAAGTTTGTTGTTCGAAGTCGATTTTAAACTCTATACAACATTAGTGTGAGATACTAGGTTGTAATCCTGACTGAAGGGTTGCAATGACCAATTATGTATGTAC
This sequence comes from Sarcophaga bullata, assembly GCA_005959815.1. NCBI lineage: Eukaryota > Metazoa > Arthropoda > Insecta > Diptera > Sarcophagidae > Sarcophaga > Sarcophaga bullata. Next base: position 319,307 of record QOCX01000209.1, read on the forward strand.
TTGTATTAGCCACCTAGGAGTAGTGAGGGCACAACAAGTCCTAAAATGCAAACAATTCCACAGGACATTTAAACAGAGGCTAGAGGAATACTTATATCTTAACTATTCAATCCACTGTTGCCCTTGGCTGTTTGTAAATATCCGACAATTCCTTTATTTAACTTCGCTTCTACTCTGTTTGAGTTTTAACCAACATACATAAGAAGTTATAAGTGTTCTCAGTAAGTACGTTAACTGCACATACATAATTTCATTTAACATTCCTTGCATACAGAAACACTACTCTTGTGTTCATTTCGTTGCATAGGTTTGGGAATAATTTTACAGACAAGAGTACAACTACAGTAACATCTTCATGATTATCAGCCAACGCCTACGCATATTCTTAAGGAAAACATTACATTACATAAG
>QOCX01000209.1:319730-336640 GCA_005959815.1 Sarcophaga bullata
GAGAGAGAGAGAGAGAGAGAGAGAGAGAGAGAGACTCATGGAATTGATGGCAACAAAGGAATACGAGGGTGTGTGCTAAACAAGTTGAAATATTACGGTCGCATATTGAATCTTCCGAAGAAAATTTTCTAAAATTTTGCCAATTGAAAAGCTAACTGGTTGTTGCCAAGCGAAAGTTTACTCATCGATAGATGTGCTCAATTCAAGTTGAATAGGAAGTAAAGAGGACGTAGCAATAATATTTGCCATCTAAGAACCCAGCACAGATTGGCTGGAGTGCTGAAGCAACTAATAAGGCTTATTTCACGTGGAAAATTGCGGTAATGACCGGATAAATCAGGCTGTAAGGAGGGTAGCTGCTGAAATTTCTAAGGAAGGATGAAGATGAATTTATATTATGTGTCATACTGTCAGTAGTTTCAGAATAGCTGGAATAGGGACCGATTCAATGCCAATATGTGGACTTCAGAAGTGTTTCACTTCATCATACAGAGTGAACTGAAAGTGAAACACAATACTTTCTCAACTACCAGGTCCTTCTCTTGGAGTATTTTGAAGATAGAATAACAGAATGTGTTGTGATGAAATGTAGTCCCCGTAGTCTAGTAGGTAGTGTATTGGCATATTAGACGTGACACCTCGGTTCAATACCCAGGTCAGATATCAGCAATAAAATGAAATCTGAAAAAATATTTCTCAGATGACTTTCTCTCACCAGATTTCTGGCAAAAACTCCCAAAAATTGCCATGAAAAAGTTTTTTAAAATTCTGTCGTTCGGAGTCGACACTCATTTGTAAAATTAACATACACAACATAAGTGGTGTGAGGAACTAGGTTGTATTCCTGACTGAAGGATTGTAATGACCAATTATGTATGTATGTATGAGTGTGAGGTATCATCGAAAGTTTTTATTCGTTTGAAAGACCTATTAATGCCATTATGTGTGGCTTTGGCATGGGCACGGGTTACGTTGGTTTTTAGACCCACCGCAACTCGCATATTATACGCAGACTCCTGCAAATTAAGGATACCATACAGGAAAAAGTCTACTAGGATTATATCGTACTCTATTGTTGGCCAGTTCATATCTCCTTTACGGGAGATGATTATGCCCAATCGCTCGATTAGAATTTTTAATATCGCATGAGCTATGTGGCATGTGGCGTGTTGTCCTGTTGAAATCACATGCCGTCGTGATTTAATAATCGACCTATAGTGCTTGCCTGCTCAACTTCGTTTTCAAGGAAATAATTGATACCAAGCAGTGACTGTTTAGAGATGCAAAGGACGTCTCATCGCTGAAAATGATTTTTCGATGAAAATTTCTATACGTTTACAGCGATTTAGCAAAACAGCCAGAATAAATTCCAACTAATTTGACAGATGTGGCTTCAAACATTATTGTTTGGCTGTAGCTGTAGTGAGTGAGGAAAAATTTTAAAGTTTTTGTATTTGTAGAGACTCATTGAAGTTCGGATGTCGTGTCCATTTTAGCATATTATTTCTTTTGATAGATTTTTCTTTTCGATTTTGACAGCTGTCTTAAAATCACTTCGGAAGATGCATGAACATGTCCTCATTTTCAAATCAATTGCATTGAATTAAGGATAATAATTTACTTAAAATAAGTTCTGAAATGTATGTGAAGATATGTAAATTCGAATTTGAAAATCCAAGACGCAAACCATAAATTTTAGCAGCGGCACATTTGATGTTAACCCCGAAAATTTTCCTCTTAACAGCGCACTGTTAGCTATTTAACAGTATCCATCTGAGCAACCTTATTTTGGGAAAGTACTCTAGGTCTTTGAGTACCACACCATATGCAAAGAAAGTTTCCAAGGCCTATTATTATAAGCAGCAACACAGTCACACATAAAGTGCTGTGGATTTGAAAAAATTGGCTTTGAAAATATCAATTATCTGCTTGAATATTCTCTAGAAGATCAGTGGCCATTTTGGAACATACGAATAAGAAATTTTAAATTTCGTAAAATTTTATTCGCTTAAGTTCATTACATGGTTCGATCATCATGTTCGTTACACTCATTTAACTCAAAATTTAGCGGATGGAAGGGAAATTTGATCTTGTAATTAACTTGGTTGAATAATTGACTATCAGCCACATCGACTTTTCAGCAATTCAGCAAACAACCAAATAGATTTGTTGCCATAATGATTACAGGGGGGGTATTCGTTCTCATTGTACATTCACACATTTGCACTTGCATCAGTTCAAAACATTACTAAGGCCCATGCTTTAAACAATACAACGTAGTAAACGCCAATGTATTTAAGAATTTTTGGTCGTTGTGTCATGTCTATTATGGCTTAATAAATAATTTAAAAGATCATTTGAACTTAAAATAGGTTCTTTTAAAATTTTATAATCTCATCAGTTACCCCGAAAAATTCAAGAAAATAAGAAACCTTGAATCTTTTATACGAACAAATTAGAATTTAAAATCCAGTATGAACATAATTTAAACAGAAACAACAGAAACGGAGTTTTGCAAATGTTTGGTTGTAGGCGAAGATGAATGAACAACGAGCATGTACGGACATGCACACAACCGTATCCTGAAAGTATGACAAATTTATCTTTTAAAGTGCTTCGATGGGTTGTACATTATGGTGTGTACAGTGGTGGTATGGTATGGTATGGTATAGTATGGTATGCAACAAGGCAAAAGAAATAGAGCCTGTACGTGTTTAGTTTGTAAAAACATTGAAAATACTTTGCGTACAAAACACTTATACATGTGGCATGAAATCATGAAAGCAAATATGCTGTCAACCGGCCAACCTAATGGAACCCACATCCCTTAACTAAACCCACTTAATTTACCAACAATAAGTAACTGGTTAATGTCTGGTTAGCAAAACAACACAACGACTAACGCCTCCTACATAAAGACAGTTTAAACAAAGAGACGAGTGGCAAGAGACAAGAGAAACTCTTGACTCCTATGTCCCGAGTATCCTATGAGTATCATTATCATCGTCTTATGTATGACTTTGTCAACGTATGCGTATGCAATATCTTAATGTATGCGATAATGTATGTATGTATGATTGTGTTGTTCGGTCTCTACTTGTTGGAAGCACATCTAATTGTGCATGTACAATAACAGTTGGTGTACAATTAAATAGTAAAAGAAAATGCCAATGCAAAAGTAATATCCTACCTCAAACAGTTTCATTGGGGATGTCGCCTTTGGCCGTGCTCTGAAGGGTAACACATGGCTCCTTTCATAATTTTTGCAGCCTGCTGTCATGCCTTCCTGGTAGGCAATATCCCATAAGGGCCTTAAGTTGCTCAGAGAGAAAAAAAGCTCTGGATTAAGGTTCTGCCAGCTCAATATAGCGCTCAAGCTGGTCTCTGTGTTTTATCCAAAACAAGTTAACCATGAATTGGATTTTATCCCTTATTTCTAATTAATGTGTGGATCACATCCGATGCACATTTTTGGCATTTTGTCTGCAACATGGTTGCCGAGTATTTTCCTGAGCTCAGTGACTCAAATCCTCACATTATTGTCACTTTGTGCGCAACATGGTTTTCGAGTAGTTTCCTATGTCTAGTCGTCAAATCCCCTATGTTTCCAACTGTAAGTGCCAATAGTGATTTCAATGTGCGATAAGCCTTCAATACAGGCTCCATAACTCGTTTTCAACTTCAAGCCATCGTATTGGAACTTCATCTGTATTATTAGCTGTCAGTTATACAGTCTGTTTTGTCAAATCATTTGAGCAAATTGGGCAACGTATATTCATTGAAACATCATCTGCAACGATGAGGTAAAATGATTGAATTTAGGACGATACCAATCTACTAGATCTAAAAGCGTCCAGTGCATCCCGAAAAAGTCAGTGTTTGATGTGGATTTTGGACAGTGTCATGGAGGTAATGTAAAATATGCACCGAGTGCGTTTTTACCCAGCTAGACTTTTTCTTGATAGGTTTTCTTAAGTCATAGTTATATACGATGAAGGCAGAAAAACTACAGAGGCCCTCAAAGCCAACATAACTCATCCTGTCGCTCAAATGCAGTGTGATTTATGCACTAGGCTCATGGAAAATTTAACATAATGGATGCGTTTCACACAAACAAGTTGTGCCTATGTCATCAATAAACATACATAATTAATCATTACAACCCTTCAGCCAGGATATAAACCTAATTTATCACACCACTTATGTTGTGTGCGGTAATTTTATACATGAGTGGCGACCCTACAATTTTAAGTTCATTCCGAATTACAGATTTTTCTTTTGAGAAACTTTTTATGGTAATTTTTATTTATTCTCAGAGTTTTTTTTTGTCAGAAATCCGCTGAGAGAAAGTTCCGAAGAAATCTTTTGGATTTTCGCTTTGCTGGAGCCAACACACTACATACTAGATTACGGTGACTATAAAAATCCCATTACTGGGGTTTTCAAGCGAATAAAAAAAATGTTGATAATGACTTTGTGTTCCAGTCGTTACTAGATTTTAGCAAAAGCTCTATTTACTCACTTCATAACCTTCTGCGGTTGCTGTAGTAGTCTACTGAGGTATTGGTAGAGCGATTGAAGAGCTTGTAATGCTTAAAAATATATGTAAAGGTCCTTTTGTCTTTAATTGTTGATTTTTTTCATATAAACAATAATTCTATATTAGTTAACAACTGCTGTAGGCCATCTTTTCAGTGTGTTAAAATTGTATGGGTGTTGCGTTGAAAAGTCACTGAACGTTCAATTACGAATACTTTATGATGGTTGTTTAAGTCTAACATGACAACAATGCCAACAACGTCAACAACAATCCCAAGAGTGAAGAACTAAAGCCAACTTTACTAAAGCATATCCAAAATTTTAACAACGTTTTGTTAACTTTTTTTTTTAGTTTTTTTTTTTTTTTTAGTTGTTTTTTCTATTTTTGGCTTTCTGGTTGGCATGTTTCAACTAAATTTAACAAGACCTTTACACAGCCAACTTTCACAAATTTGTAGGTTTTGTGGCCAATTTTTCTTTCTTTTTCTCTTTTTCTCTCTTTTTTTTTCTTCATCTTCTACAACAAAAAAAATGCGTTTGTTATGCCATACAGAAGGCCTGTTTTGTGCAATATAAAGTCAACGAGGGTCGTGTTGCGACATTCACAGTGATAATTACATGTAATTTATTTCAACCAGTATTATTAGATTATTTCTAATTGAGTCATAAAACATGTCTAACTAACTATCCTCGTGTACAGCTGGTAGTGGTGGTGGTGGTGATTCTCCTTTCAGTTCCAGTTGTGTTGCTTGGATTTAAGCGAAACCCTCATTAAATTTGAAGTGTGTCTGCAAATGTAAATGAAGTCCATAAGAAATGGTCTTTAAGGAAATAATGAGCAAAAATATATTGCCAGCAATTTTTCTTTTAATTTAAAAATTATACATTTTTGTTGTTGTTGTTTGTTGCTGTTCTTGTAAGTTTTTTTTTTTTTTTTTTTTATTGTTGAGTAATTATAATCGAAAAAAAAATGCACTTTAATTTAAATATTTTCGGAAAATAGATTTTTCTTAAGCAAAAAGGCTTACAATGATTACTTTTTGGTTGGTTTGCTGTTATTGTTTTTGTTGTTGTTCAACAAAGTCATTTTGAACTTGTTAAAAAAGTGTTGTTAATTGCAACAAAAAAACTATATTTTCGGTGTGGCCAATTTACTGTGTTATTGAATTGAAAGGCACAAAAACTATTTTGAATTGCAAAATGAAAAAATTCGTAAAAAAAATTTGTTGAAAGTCAGAAACATATTTTCAAGGCAGTATGTTTAATTATCTGCAAGTCTACGGTATGGTATACCATCACTGACAACATAGTCTGTGTAACGTAGTTTAACTAAAAACAATCGATTAATTTAAATGGCAAAAAATTGTCTAGAAATTGTTTTACCGTATGATATAAAGATCACGATAGTAAGACCTAACTAATCCTTGTTCTAAATGCCAGTAAATAAGCACACCAAGTGATCATGTGAACAAATACTCACTCCAACAATTCCTAACAAAGCATAGATCATCCCATAACATAGTCTGTGTACCGTAGTTTAACTAAAGCAATCGATTAATTTAAATGGCAAAAGATTGTCTACAAATTGTTTAAGAGGGTGAGATAAAGATCACGATAGTAATGGTAGAGAATTTCAATACTAAGACCTGACTAAGCCTTGATCTAAATGCCAGTAAATAAGCACACCAAGTGATCATGTGAACAAATACTTACTCCAACAATTCCTAACAAAGCATACATCATCTCATAACGATCTGATTTGACAAAGATGGCGTAATTGTTCTAAGAACAACAAATTCAATACTTACTAGGCATTAAAAGCTTCCTAAGAGCCTTATTTTCTTAAAACCATTCAAGATCTTACAATGTGATCACCCTTATTCGAATGAAAACTAAATGCATCACGCATGCTTATGAGTTCCCTTAGTCACTTTTCACCCGAATGCAACAGAGATTAGATGTGATCCTTAGTGATAGTGAAGTATTCCAACTCTATTGATTCATAAGATTGCCGTTCGTAAATTGATTGCTTTTGGTGTTGTTAGTCAATTCTCTCCACTTATGTCTCGTACTATACAGCTTATAATGGATGAGATCCCCTCGGACAAATTTAACTCAGAGGTTCGTCAAGATTCTGTTCTAACTCCAACTCTAATTCTTATTTTCATTAATGATCTTCATTCTTTAATTTTCCTTCCTATCTACTCTTTAGCAGAAGCAAATATTGCTGTATTTGTCATTCATAATCTTTAAATGGTAGGTCGAAAGGACTTAATATAATACGAAGATGGTGCTCATTAATGTCGATAGAATATTCAACTCTATACATACTCTATCAGACTTCTTGACAAGGTCAATAGGTCTGCCGCCATTTGTGTCACTGGTAATTTGTGCACTACTTCCAGAAAAGCCTTGTTCGCATTGCTAAATTGGCTTCTTACTGTGGTTCTCGCTAAGCCGGTAGCTAAGTTCACTGTTCGTTTGCTTTTTTTTTTCTGGTCACTCCTCTATATTGGAAATTTATCCTATGGCCCCCACTCCAGTCCTCTGTTTATTCATCGACTTGTTCTGTGTGTGCAAAATTTATGCCTAGCACCGGCTGTTGTTTGACTTAAGAAATTGCATAGACTGACTGTGCTATGTTGTTGACTTTAAAGTAGATTGTTGTATGTATGTAGTCAATGCTGTTGGGTACACGTTCACATTGCTAAACTTTTTTCCTACTGTGCTTCTCGCTAAGCCGGTAGCTAAGTTCACTGCGAGTGGACTCAATGCCCTTTATCGTTGGCATCTTATCTCCTCTAGTCACTCCTCTATATTGGAGATTGATTTTGTGGGACCACTGAACATCGACTACCTCCCTGTGGAATATTGTTTCGACAGGGGTTTTCACTCTCTGATCCCAAGCAGGGGCGACTTGGTCCCTGATTTGATCGTCCCACCAGAATGATGTATACACCGATGACTCTAAATTCGATGGCGGAGTGGGCAGCAGAGTCTACTTCGGGAAACTGGACCTGAACATTTCCCTCTGACTGCCGGTTTATTGTAGCATGTTTCGGGCGGTGGTAATGACCATCTATCAAGCTGCTCAATGAATCCTCTTAATAGTTCCATCAACTCTACTTCAATTTGTTTGAATAATAATTTAACTTTTACCATCACGTATACATCTTCTCCGTAGTAAATTTGAAAAAAAAAAAAATTTTAAATTTTTGCATCCATTTTTCTTAAACTATTTTTTATTTTAACCAATGTAAGTGAATTCCCAATTGGAGTTCATAAATTTAATAATTTTTAATCATTTTAAATTTCATTTACTCTGCAATAACAATGAAAATTTATTTTTTATTTCGTATTCGCTCACAGCAGTGATTGAAAATCTTTTTCAACACAGAAATGTTTGTGTAGTTTTTTTTTATTCTTGTGGGACTTCAAAGAAAATGTCGGTTATTTTCTCTCTCTCTCTCTCTCTCTCTCTTTTTTTTCTTTTTGAGTGAAATTATTTGCGGTAGTAAATATTATTTTTTTTTACTACTTTCTTCATTATACAGTCAAAGAGAACTACGTGGACTGAAGAGTTTTGATTTTAAAGAGATGATTTGTGGGGTTAGGATTTTGTGATTGATGAGGTGAAGGCAGACACTATCTCAGATAAAAAAAAAAAATTAAGTATTATGAATGGGAGACTTAAAAAACAAGCAAGTTTAGCAACAATTTACAAAGCGTTAGAAAAAGGAAAAGGAAATTGAAACCGATAGACGTTGAAAGACGATTTTGTGCATCCAAATTGGAAATCGAATAACCCTGTTGCCTAGGTAATGTTTGATATACCAAAGAGTCTGTAATCTAGTATTGTCTGCAACATACTCTGACACAACGTGAAACTATATTCGTTAGAGACTTAATTGCTGTCTGGCTGTCCGAGTAAATCAACAGATTTTTAGGCAAATTCCTGCCACCCTACAAGGCAATGAAAGTACAGTAGTGATCAGGCAACCTATAAGAAAGTTTATTATCAGAACCTGTCATGCCATTCTTGATACATCGGCATAAATTTCAAGTATCCTATTGAAAACCTTAGGATATTTTGATCAGAAATTTCGTTCTTTTTCTTTTTTGAAAATCCTCCAGCTTTTTTGGGTGAAGCTTATCCAAAAATATTCAATTTTCTATTACTCTCCTTCCATAAATAAGGTTAAATTTGATCGATTATATGGGTTTATGTGGGCTTTAAAGACCTCCTGCGGTTTGCGGCATATTCACATACGCCCGCGATTAAGGAAACCCCACAAGAAAATTTTGAGTCAAAATGCATGATAACCATGTATTTACATCACAGAAACTACTTAAGTGGCATGAGCTGTGTGACACGTAGCGTTAATCTACTGCAACCACATGTCGTTGGTGTGCAGATTATCAATTTAAGCTAAAAGAAGTTGGTTGTTATCGACTAATAGTGTTCGCTATTGACAGTGATTGTCTGGCTAACGTTGTTCTGATAGAAATATAGACCAATGCTGCCACAAAGCAAAAATTCAAATCAAACATTGAGCGCTTTTGGACATCACGTGGATTGTTATCGTCTTCAATTCGGAAATTTTGCTTGTTCACGTACCCAGCCTCATTGCTGAATAAAGTTATATGGTAGTCTTCATATAAAGTTATATGGTTGTCAGTTTTCCTCCATGATAAGGCAGAAAGACTGAATAAATGACAACTAATTTGACAGAAGTAACTTCAACCAGATACCCCGTTTTCTACTGTGAAAGTTCGGAAGTTCCCTAACCTTGTTCTTTAAATGGCAATTAAAAAGACTAAATGGAAACTTAAGCAAGAAAACCACTTCATCCCTGATGCTTGGCAAAGAACATCCAAGATATTAATATGGCTACTGTCATTATAGCTAGGTAATCTAGTTAAAGCTAGCTAGTGATTTGGATATCCAACATGTGTTGGAAAATACTCGAATTTATTACCATGCAGGACTTATGTTGGCATGGCTTGCATTTTCGAACTATGCAGTCATGTAAGGACCGTGATATTAAATCACAAATTATGGAATAGTGGGCACTCTAATATTTCCTTCCTCTTCCAACTTCCTGCTCAGTAGACGTTTGGTAAACACTACTTAAAACTTTTGCAATGGTTGAGGTGAGTACGAAAGAAAGAAAGAAAGAAAGAAAAAAATCCCATAAGATACTTGAAAAACTCCATCTTTTTGATGTTGATAAGGTGTAGGGTGGCCAGACCTTCTGAATTCATTAATTTCATGAACCACTATAATTTTTGTTTTTTGTTCTTATACAACAATGCACATTTTAATGATGAAAACAGATTTAATTTGAACGCTGTTTTATAATTTAATCAAAATGCATTGAAGAAGAAGAAAATGAACAGAGAGTGGCAAATGAGGCAGGCAACACTGTGGTAGTACGTGAGTCAACATGGCGCATAAAATAAGCGAATAACACTTGACTCTTAATAGGGCCAAAGCCACAACGACGACAACATCTTGAAATTAAAACAACAAAAACAAATTGGAACTTTTATATATTAAAAGAAGCAGCATTCGAATATTCATGTAAAAATCTTTGTGCACGCAGGATAGCTACGTTGTACTCTGTGTTCTGTTCTGTTCTGTTCTGTTTGTTCTGTTCTGTTCTGTTCTGTTCTGTTCTACTTTCAAAAACAAAGGATGCAACAAAGGTAATAATGAACCAAATAATGATGATGATCATGTTGATGGTGATGATGGCGATGATAATAAAAGCCAGTTTTAAATACGAAAAATAGCAACAATAACAACAATAACAACCACAGGCAATATATATTATAAATGAGCTCCAGTCCATTCTGTTTATTTCATCGGCTTGTTCTGTGTGTGCAAAATTTATGTCTAGCACCGCCTGTTGTTGGACTTAAGAAATTGCATAGACAGACTGTGTTGTGTTGTTGGCTTTAAAGTAGATTGTTGTATGTGTGTATGTAGTCAATGCTGTTGGGGTACACGTAGTTTATGTAAGAAGTTATCACGGGGAATATCAAATGCACTTGACACGAAAGGATTTACTTGACGTCAACACTCTTTAAGCATAAAGTTACCATAATTGCGACATCTTGTTCAGAGATTACCATGAAATACACCCGTAAGTTAAACAGCATGACACTTTTTTTTTCCAACTGTTTTCAACCGCATAAAACTAAAAACGCGTTATGTTAACGCTTTTTTTTTTTTTTTGGTAGAACTTAAATAGCAAAAAGATAATTTTTGCTTACAAAATTAGATGAAAACGAATCGAGTGGATACACTACTGAGGCACAACCCATGAAATAAATAGTGAAGCTGAAACTGAAGACCACAATTTTATTTTAAGAACCCTGGGTAGTAGTCTAGCAGGTAGTGTGTTAGCTTATTAGACAATGAGGGCGCGGGCCGTCCCTAAACAAAAACGAAATATGAAAATTCTTTCTTTGTCAACTTCCTCTCTCAGCAAACTTCTTTCAAAAACGCTGAGAGTAAAGAAAAATGCACAGAAAAAGCTTTCAAAAATCTATTGTTTGAAGTCGACTGTAAACTGTAGGTCCCACCACTCTTGTATAAAAGCAACACACCACAAAATATAGTGGACTGAGAAGTTAAAGGTTATAATGACCTATCATGTGATACGTACATCACATGAAAAACCTGTTCAATCATACTTGTGAAAGCACTGGCAACTGGCGTTGATCCACGTCAATCTCATTAATGACGGTTTCTGTTAAAACAAAATGATAATGGAACCTACACATAGGAAGAGTTTCCACTCTGGTAACCATAGAAAAGTTTATTTTCACTATTCCATTTCATGGGGCTTCAAAGGCTCAATGCAAAATTTGTGCCTTGCAATTGCCGCCTTGTGGGTATAGAAAATCTAGAATACCGCAGTTGTGTTTGAATTATAATTTATACGAGTTCATTGTTCTCTTCCATCGAAATTTATATTGGAACTTCAAATTTCTATCTTCAGGCCATAACCTGCAAACATAATCTTCTTTTGCAGATTATCAATCCACAATGATCCGTAGGAAGACCTATTACAAGCTTATTCGTCATTTGTTTGTGTGCAAGATCTCTCCTCTGTGTGTTCCAGAAGATTATTCTGATTAGGCTGAGAGTAGTAATAAGTAGTGATGCAAAGTGAATCTTCAAACCTCTATAGAGTTTTACGGTTGGCTTTCCAACTCAATGCTTTACACCTGTCCAAGTACCTACAACGAACTGGAATCTATTTCCTAAAGCTAGTTTCTGTTTTTACACCTTGAGGCACACTGTCAGTAGTTGATGTCACACGATCGAATTATTTCTGATTGTTCTGTTGATTTCGGACCGATATCAATGACTGTTTAGGGCTTTATGATGTAAATTCTTGTTTTTGATGAATTTGAAAGTCAAAGTGCCTTGCAACGATACCCGTCATCGTGCTCAGTTTTAGTTTATCCAGACTTGGCAAGGCCCATGTCGCCCAGAGAGTCCAAGTAATTAAGTTTTGTAATGTTCAGCGAACAAAGTCAGTTTTACTAGATAGCAGTGTAAGCCTTATTGTAAATATTCCGGCAAATGTAAACCATTCCTTCAAGCTATCTTTTTGCCCATAATGCCCCTATCCCGGCGCATATTATATAAATCAGTATTAACAAAAAACTCTTATTTAATCTTAATCATGTATTCAAAACTGTGATTTAACATTCAACTTTTATCCTTCTATCCTCTATCTAGGCTAACTGAAATATGTTGTGTTCAAATTTTGTTTTAACTTGGTATGATAAACAACGGAACGTAATTGACAATAATGTTCTGATTTCAAACAAAACAACAAAACAACACAAACAACTAACTGGATTTTTGTTAACAGTAACAACTGCACGAACTAAAAGACTTTTTTGCAATAAATGAAGACAGAAATAATTTAACTGTCTTTCCATGGGCGATAACCTTTTGGGCTCCTCACCTTTAATAACGTTAGTCAGTGAAGAAAAACAATTGCAATTTCAATATAAACGGTGCTGGCAGAGAAGGTTAAATAGTAATTTTATTTTATTGAAGATATTTTCAACAATGTTGCGGCTGCATAAACTCTTTTTTTTGTAGGATTTTGGGTGGCGTATACTTGCATTGCAACCCTCCCCAATCAGTCCCAACTTTTCAACTAATTCTGTTGTGTGTGTTAAACTTTGTCCGCAAGTGGTAATTTATAATTTATTGGCGCTCCCGAATGACAGATTTTTTTTGAGAATTTTCAGGATAAATTTTTTTACTCCAAGAGTTTTTCGGCCCGAAATCTTGCTGAAAGTGAAGTCATTGAAGAAATATTTCTTTCGTATTTCGTCGTTTGAGAATGTCTGACCTGTGGTTTGTACCGTGGCCTTATGTCTAATAAGGCCAAACACTATCTGTTAAGACTAATGAGGACTACATATGGTTTTACTTCACTTAGGCTTCCAGAAAGCGTTTTCCCTCTCCACGTGTTTGGTCGGTCCGCCCATTAAAGTACACTAATTTACTTTGTTTCCTTTTAATTAAGGTGCTCGCTTTTCAAGTAAACAGTAAAATTGAGTTTGTTGTTGTTTTAATTTGGTTCAATATAAATACTTGGGGGTGACTCGAAATTTAAAAAAATATTTCTGTGGCCATATCTAGTTTTTTTTACCGCTTTTCATTTATTAGCATACAGAAAATTCTTATTTTTCTTTCTCCTCAATTCCCCTATAATCTTTTAATCAAACTAAATTGGCCAGTTCGTTTTTTTAATAAATTTAGCAATTTGGCTGAAGCAATTTCTTTAATACGCAACATTTCCCAAAAGTAAATAATCCTTCCCTCGTTTCAAATGTTTTTTTAATGCATCAACAACAGCTTTTTAAATCATTGGTTTTTGTCAATGTGGTTTGTTGGTAAGTAAAACTAGAAAGAAATTTTCCATTTATTTGTGTACGAAGAAAGTTTAATGAAATAACTGGAATCATTGAGTTTTTCAGATTCAAGGAAATTGTACGATGCCTTAAAACCCTAGTTTTCCCCTTCAAAGTTTTTTCTGTAAGGGCCTTTTTAATTGGTTTAAGTTTGGAATGAAATGTTCAAGTCCCACATATGAATTCAATTTTCTTATCATTTTATGATCAATTTTTTATTCTGTTAAGAAAGTGTAACAAAGAATCCGAAGCGGTCTTTTTTTTCCGCGTTAGTCCCTAAAAAGAATTCCTGTTGCCCAGACCGTTTTATAAACTGCAAAAAATTGTTGCCGTTAGTTTTTGGGCTTTTGCAATTAAGTACAAAGTCAAGAACCATATGGAAATAGACGTTTTTTTTGGGCTCTTTGAAAACTGAAAAAAAAAACCATTAAAAATTTCATTGAAAAATCATTTTCCAGTAATATGGAAAATTTTGGGGATGATAGCAAATCCATAATGAAAAAAGAGTCAAATAAAGTGTTCCCCTAATGCATCCCTGGAAAAAATAGCCTGCTTTTATGGGATTTTTGTTGTTTGAAATTAGCACCAGTTGTTCACTTATAAATTTTTTTGTACTTGAAATCTTTATGAAGGCTCTTTTGTATAACAAATAAACGCTGTTTTTTATCAAGCCTTTGCGTAAAAGGTTTTTCAATCTTTTTTACATTTAGATTCATTAATTTAAGTGAAATAAATGGTTGCATTCGATGTTTGAGGCCTGTTGGTAATTAAACAGCAACTACATTAAACAAGCACCTCCGGAAGCATGCTTTTTCCTTGTTTAAGAGAAAAAATTTTTTTTTGTTTTTAGACTAGAAATAATTAAATTAATTTTTTGAAAGTTGTATTTCAATGGTTAAATTTAATTAAACAAAAATGGTTTTTAAAGAAGTTTCTTTTGTCAGAATTTAATTTAAATTTGAATTTGGAAAAAAACATTTTTTTTTATTGCCAATAAATACAAGAAAAAAAGAAGAATGTTATCTTCTCAATGCCAATGTTTCTTTATTTTTTCTTGTGCATAAAAAAAAAAAAAAAAAAATTGGAAAATTTTTTTAAATGGAAATCCATTTTTCGTTTTAATCTCTGTCAAAATTGTGAAACGGTTTTTTTCTAACAAAGCGTTTGAAAAATCCTTTGTTTTTTTGCGCACTTGGTTGGGTTCCCGTCTGTTTTTTTTGTACCACTGGTTTTTTGTTGTATGAAGTGGGGAAAATACTTGTGGAATTTGTTAATTGCTAATACATACACAACAACCATACGTTCTTTTATAATAAACAATTCAAACCCGGACAAAAACAAAACCAGTAAAAAGAACCAAGTTGAACGATTAGAAAAGAGATAGAGAAGTGAAGAAAGTGAGAGAGAAAGAGAGAGGAAGAAGCGTGGAGACGGTAAAAGAGAGACAACACTGCAAGCATGTCTTTTTGCGGTTCAGTGTTTAACCAGAAAGATTATCTCCTGGTACAAGTTTTACATCAAGAGTTTCCCTTTGGTTATTGTTCACAATCAACATACGTACAACATTTAAGAAACTAAATAAGTACGTACAACAAGGAATAATGTTTTAGATCATACCAATGATTTATCCAGATTAATTCACAGTTAATAAGTTTGTAAGGGTTTTTTATCCTTAATGTTAAAATTTTTCAAAAACAAAATAACAAAAAAAAAAAAAAAGTAGACAAGAAGAGGCAACTTGGGTACCAATCCAGCTATTTGCCTTTGCGTCAAAACGAAACGCAAACACATGACAGAAAAGTGAAACATAAATTCTGTTTACTGAACTTTTATTCCACTTGATATACATGGCAACGTTTTGATGCCCCTGTTAAAACTCGGTTGAATTGATTATCCATGGAGATGGTTAAAATCACAAAATATGTGGGTTATGTCCATCATTTAAAAAAAATAAATTTTCAAAAATTATGTTAATTAGGTAAATTCATGTTAAAAATTGTAAATAATGGTTAAATGTTTTAAAACAATTTGCTTTTAGTGGGGTACACTGCTTTTTTTCCCCTTTTTATTATTTTGTTTTTCAATGGATGTTGGCCAATGCGGTAAATAACTTTTTGGTTTTTTTTGAAATGCATAAACAAGCATTAAACAAGCCAAATCCTAATTTTGTTTTATTTGCGTGGTATGTCCTAAAGTGGGGTGGGGTTATTTCACCTTTTATTTTAGTTATTTTTTGCTTTATTTAAGAAGGGAAAAGGTTTTTTTCCAGTTCAAATAGTTTTTACTCAGAACCCCACTTTTTGAAATAAAAAAAATCCCATTCCTGAAAAAGTTACAATGACAAGGAGATGCTTCTTTAAACTGTTCCATTGTGGAGTCGAAAATTTGTTAACTGTAACAAGCCAAATCATGGAAATAACAGTTAAATCATGAATACGGATATTTCCAACATGGACCCCGAACTAATATTTTAAGGTTTCAAATACAGTTCATGTCCATTCATTAACTCTTGGTTTTTTACCAAATCACTAATGAACCGAATCAATATACAACACGTGTTCTTTCGCCTGAATTGGAATTCAGCGTAAAATGTTTTTGCAACTTGAAAGCATTTTCCGGTAAATGGAAATAGAAGGTTAACAAAATTATAAAAATTGTCTAATTTGCGAAATAATACCCAATTCAAATTACAATTTGGTTGATTCCAATAGGTTTGGTCCCCTGAAAAATATTGCTTGAAAAAAGTCCACTGCTTTTTTTGGTAATGGAATTTTTCGACCATAATTTTTCTTGGAGAAAACAGCTTTTGGCATTTTAAATTCGATAAATAAATTTTTAAATCTAATCCGAATGGTCCCCAATTATCAAATATGCATTAAAAATAAGCCATTAAATTTCCCAAATTAAAAATGGCGGTATACTATTTTCTTTTTATTTGAAATTTAATAATATATACGTATACGCCATCATATTACAAATTGTACTGGTAAATAGTTACTCCTTGAAAAAGTATGCAATAAAAATCTTCTTAAATTTTTTTGTCTGTTAGAAGCTTAATGGAATTAAATCCACTCAATAACGTCAATATGTTCACTTTAAACATGAAATAAAAATTTTAAATATTTTAATATGAAAGGCCTGAATTGTGAGTAATTATAATGGTTAATGGGTAAATTGAATTTATATTTTTTATGTTTGAAACTGCCCGAAGCTGGGTCCCTCAAATAATATCTTTCAATTCGAGCAAGCTAAATTTTCTTGCAACCTTTTTTCCGAAATATAATGCGACCATAATATCGCAAGTTAAGCAAACGCAAATTTGAAAACTTTAAATACTGAATTGTTTGTTTTTTCTTTTTTTTCGCAATAACAATTTTAAACGCCGCCAAATAGAAATAGTCCAAAAAGTTTGGGGTCCA
>QOCX01000210.1:27027-114989 GCA_005959815.1 Sarcophaga bullata
GTATGTATGTATGTATGTATGTATGTATGTATGTATGTATGTATGTATGTATGTATGTATGTAATGAAATTTTTGTTTTAAAACTTACCAAAAAACTACGAACATTAAAGGGAGAATGACTTGAATTTTGTTTCTCTCATCCGTTTACTTCACTAGAATATATTCCCTAGCCCAGTGGAAATGCGGGAAACATTTCTCTGACGGAATAATTATACATTCTTTCGTTACATTTTGCTGTAAAAAACAAAAAAAAAAAGAAAAACTGAAAATGTAATACGGAAAAAAGTTCATCATCTATTTCGTAGCACATAAATTTAACACCCATTTGCACAATTTATTTAGTCAAGACCCATAAAATATACGCACACAAAGAGAAAGGGAGAGAGAGAGAGAAAGAGAGTAGCATTAGGGGAACCATTGTTGCTTTGATTAAAAAAAAAAACAAAGAGAATGAAAAAAATTTATTTAAATATGAAGCAGAGAAAAAGATTTTCTTTAAAAAGATTTTGAGAGAAAGCAAGAGAAGTTTAGTACTTTAACTGGTGTACCGTAAGTAAAAAGAGAAATTTCAGTTATTTCGTGCATTAAATCTACGAAGAAAGTGATGTAGTTTCCGGTGTTAAGAAATACTTTTGTAGTCCATTTTTTCTTCTTTGTAATAACTCATCGGACAAAACGATACTAATGGATTACCATCGTGTAAACATGCAATATTACTATGAGCATACGACGTCTTATACTGTCCTTAATATATACACGGTATATACAATTATCCTGATAAACTTCAGCATGCTCAGTGCCTTTCTGAAATGCCTTTTATTCTAATGACATACAGATGCTTCAGACATGTATGTTCTGTTGATTATTATCATCATAAAATCTACATTCTGGTCCCCAATTCTGAAGAAGTGTTCGTATAGTCTAAAGTGCTCTGTCCAAATGTCTGTTACTAACCTTAGGTTAGTCCTGGATAGTTTAAAGCTTGACTCAAATCTCCTTCTGTAGTAATTATCTTGGCTTCCGTTGAATGTACCCAACAAACACATTTTTACTTCCACAGGAAGTTACCCTTCTCTACCGTTTTTCGATCAATACATACATATATTCATTATTGGTCATTACAATCGTTTAGTCAAGATTTCAACCTAGTTTATCACAGCACTTATATTGTGTGTGTTTTAATTTTATACACATGAGTGGCGGGACCTACAGTTTAAAGTCGACTTCGAACGACAGACTTTCAGAGATTTTGCCCGAAATCTGTTGAGAGAAAGTCGCCGAAGAAACATTTTTTATATTTCGTTTAATTGAAGATATTTTACCTGGGACTTGAACCTACTAGACTACAGAGACTTCTGCTTATTATTAGTTACCCAATTTTCGATTTCCTCGTAGGTTGGTCCAAGTGCTGCTTCGCCAATGTATGTATTATCGATGAAAACAAATAGTATTGTGATGAATACGGCGGGTGGGGTAACTGCTCCCAGTCTAATACTTTGTTTGTATTCTGAACTGATTTTGCTGGGTGTGCGGTTGCATAGACATGTTGCAAGGCTTGCCGTGGCTTGTGACCCATTCAGGAGGGTTTTCGATGAATGCATGCCTCAAGTTAAACATTTGTTGTCGGTAGCAATCTGTATTAATGGTTTTAACTCGTCTTAGGAGCTCGTTCTAACCACAGCATTGTCTTTCTGTCGAATCTATTCGGCTTAACCCATGATTAATTTTTAAGTCATGATTAATTTTAATTAAAAAAACTTTTATGTTTATAAATAATTGTTAAAATATTTCTTTTTTCTCTTCTTTTCCAGGTAAACATTATAAAATTAATACGACAACAATTTTTCTCATCAAAAATTTTATTCATGAACACCAAATAGATTTTGCAAGCATTTGTAAGTACCAATGATATGATAAAAGAATTTTTATAAATTAAAACGTTTAAATTATCAATAAATACAGTGAGCATCAAAAGTAACTGTACATTAAAATAAAATATACATGAACAAATTACCGTTATTTTTATTTTAAAATTTCTTACAAAAATTCCAAAAAAATTTAAAAAACAAAAAATGGGAAATTTTTTCGGGCACTCTCCTTAAGTGGTAAAAGTTGAGTTTGCTGTTTCTTAGAATTTCTTTTAAGGCTCACTGTATATTCATAATATTTTTTTTATGCAAATGCTCATTTATTGTTTGTTTTTTTCCCTCTCTCTCTCTATGTAAACTTAGGTTAAATGTGGGTTTTTTTTTTTGTTTTCTTACTAATCATAATTAGTTATGTAAACACCCATATCTTAACAGTTATTTCCCTTGCGTTCATTATAAAAAAATTAAAATTTAAGTCTACATAAGTCTTATTTATTTATTTCATTTTATTTCTTTTCTTTAGTTTTTTTTTAAGCAAAGAAAACTTTAATAATTTCACTTGAATGTTTTCTTTTACGAAAGACAAAATGAAACAAAAACAAAAAAAAGTAAAAACAAAAACAACAGAAACCAAGAAGTTGGTTATGTTAACAAAAATATTAACAAGTTTCTGTTAAAACATACTTACAGGGTAGGGAGTACATGTAAATTTGTTTAAATACTTACTGCCATCTAAATAGGGGAAGGGGAAATAAAAAGTTTTATTTTTTTTTTGTGTCTTCTTTTCTTTTCTCTTCTTTTCTTTTCTTTACTATTTTAGCTGTGAGTTAATCTTTATAAATTATATTTTAATTACTTTGAAATTGAATCTTACTTTATACCGTTACGTTGGAGTATTTCATTTAATTTATAAATGAACTGGTGTGGTGTGGAGGGGAAAAAGTAGTTTCCAAGTGAAACTATATAAACACACATACAGGCTTTCATATGCTACAAAATGGATGTACATGAGTACATATTTGAGTGTAATTATATGTATGAAGCATTTCATATTCAAACACAATATGAAACTTAGGCAATTTACAAGCCTACAATGAAAGCTTGGAAAGAATCGACTTTTAAAGAACAAGTCCTCTCATGATTCTTTGATTCTGTTTTTCAAAACTCTTACTTTTCTAAACACTCACGATATGATTTATCATACGTATGTACGTATGGTTTATGATTTATTTTTAATATTAATTTGCTGATGAAATACTTTGTAAAAATTTTAAATGGGTTCCCAAGAACATTACATATATACAAACGGAAGTATTTATTGAAGAAAGTGGAAATGTTTATTGTAGTTGTCGCAGCAACAACAGCAAGAACAACAATGTTTACTACATCCTCTTCATCTGCTTGGATTGTTTGAAATTATTTAATGGAAATACAAAAAGACATACTCTAACCACATATACATACATACATACATACATACATACATTAAGAAAAATAACAAATATTGCAGAGTACATACAAATACCAAACACATGTAACTGTACTCATACCATCATACTATCTCTGTAACGAAAAGAAAAACAAAAAATTTGCTTGTAAGTCTCTGTCTGCAAACTGCTGTGTGCGCTTAACGCGTTAAGAAAATATTTAAGAACACATTTCTTTTCATATTTTCCTCTTTTTTCTTCTCTTTTCTCTTTATTTTCATTTTATCGTTGAATATTTCCAACTTCTTTATGTTGCATATAAATTTTATAATTTTAAGTTTTTTACTTTGCTTTGCTACACAGCAACATTGCTCCCTAACTTACTGCTTTTGCTTCCACGCGTTTTATTTCATTTCTGTTTTAAGCAACACTTTACAACTTTATGGTTGACAGGTTTTTCTTAATTCTTTTGTCGTTATTCTAGAGAAAAATGAAAGAAAATATAAAGGAAATAAAACAAATAAATTAAGGCTTGAAAGAAAAGCAAAAAAAAATATTATACGAGTTTAATATGATCGAACTAGTGTTCGAGCATCTTTTAAAAAGGTTTGAAGAAAAGTTATATGCAGCATTGACTTAAGCTGTGAAATCCTGTTAGTACTTCTAATAGCTACAAAAAAGGGATCAAGCTCACGATCTATATAAAGATTTTTCTACTTATTTTTGTAGATATTCCAATATCCAATTTCAATTTACTTTTTATTACGACCATCTCCGGTATATAAAGGTGGCATACCCTTTAAATGTTTAAATTTAAACACGAAAACGGTTTGAGCTTTTGCCAAATTTATTCTTTTGTTGTGAAATACAATTGTTCCAGTTAGAAATGCAATATTAAATGATTCATACGACTGCTGTGGCAGGCCTCACAGTACCCCAATCAATTGGACCACTTTCTGTGCACTTTTTCTTGTCAATGGCAATACAAACGCTGGCCTTCAAATGCTCAATTGTCTCTGGTTTGCCGGTATAACACTTTTCTTTAACGGCGCCCCATAGGAAACTGTACAGTAAGAGTTTAATCGCAGGCCAATTGTCATTACCATTTCGGTTAATTAAACGGCCATCAAACGTTTGATGCAATAAGTCGATTATGAAGCGAGATGTATGGCAAGTTGCATCAACGTGTTGTGAACCAAACATCGTTGACATCAATGCCATGAAGAGCGGGTAGAAAAAAATCGGTTATCATGATGCGATAGATATCTCTATTGACTGTAATGGTTGCGCCATCCTCAATTTCAAAGAAATATGGGCCAAAGATGCCTTCACTCTACAAACAGTCACTCGTTATGGGTGCATTGGCTTCTGTAAGATCTCGTGAGCACTTTCTGAGCTCCAAATACGACAATTTTGCCTATTAACATAGCCACCAAGATGAAAATGAGCTTCATCCAAAAAAACTATTTTTTTTTTTTTGGCAAAATCGACATCATCGCGTAGTTTATTGTTGGCCCATCTAGCAAAGCGAAAACGAAGCGGATGGTTATGCGGCTTCCAATTTAACTTTGTAAGGCAACGTGAAATTTTCAGTTCTTGACAACGATGACGAGTTAATGCTGATGGATTCTCAAGCACACTCTCAGCCATAGCTACGATATTTCCATGTGTACGCACACGTCTTGGCTTATCAGCATTGAAACCAGTTTCATGAAATTTGGCAATAAACTTGCGTATGGCGGGCACTGTTGGTTCTTCCCTGCAATCAAATTTGGTACAACCTTTTCATATAATTTCCGACTTTATTTGTTGCCTTTGTTTTGGGAACAAATTTTCAATAAATTCTAACGTAACTCAAGTGTATGTTGTGTGTGTTAATTTTATACATGAGCGGCGGGATCTACAGTTTAAAGTCGACTCCGAACGACAAATTTTTGAGAAACTTTTCATGGCAATTTTATTTACTCTCAGAGTTTTTGCCAGAAATCTGCTGAGAGAAAGTCATCGAAGATAAATTTTTCATATTTCGTTTTTGCTGGAGATGTCTGACCTGAGATATGAACCGTGACCTCACGTCTAATAAGCCAACACACTACCTAGTTGACTACGGCGACTAAGAGATATTAATTAATTTGAATAATGGTGGTTTGGTATTCTAGTGGGTAGTGCGCTAGAATATTAGCTTGAGTGTTTTAAGTGTCCGTCGCCTTAGACTAGTAGGTAGTGTTCGGAATCCCCGGTCAGACATCAAAAACGAAATATGAAAAAAATACTTCTGCGGCGGCTTCCTCTCAGCAGATTTCTGGCAAAAACTCTGAGAGTAAATAAAATTGCAATTGAAACCTGTATGTCCCGCACTCATGTATAAAATTAACATACACAATATAAGTAGTGTGAGAAGCTAGGCCGTAATTCTGACTGAAGTGTTGTAATGGCTAATTATGTATGTATGTATGTATGTCATGGGTCCAATTCCCACCAGAGACTTTGGTCTGTTACACTACAGCGAGCATATGATGGAAGTTACTTAGCTCATGATAATCATAAATAATTTGTAATTGAAGAGAGCTTTCTAAATCCCTTAAATTCGAAAAACTTGAGTAGAAATTTTAATTTTTTTTTTTTGCTTTTTGTCATGCAGAAACATTTTTAAAAATAATTTTTAATTACAAAAACATTAATGACAGACGGATAAGATCAAAGCTACATCTTAAATCAATGAACCACTGAAAAAAATTCTCTTTTTTGGATATTTTTTGTTTCCATGATTTAATTTCAAGATTAATATGCCTTCATGGCAATATCGCATTAATTTCTTAGAATTCTTCTTTAACGCTTGTGTATTCTTGTCTTTTTGATGAATGTATGTACGAGTACATCGCAACAGCAATATTAATTATTTTAAAAACTGAAAAAAAGTAGTGATAAATAGAAATTATTAACACAAAAAACAAAAATGTGTGTGTGTGTGTGTAATAAACATTGTTTTTTACAATTAAGATTTGGCAACGTGATAAAAATTTTAATTTTTTTTGCTGCTAAAAATTAAATTTTTTTTTTTGCAGAAATTCATTTATTTTGCAAAATTTTTATAAATTTGTACCGCACCTTAATAAATAAAAGCAAAAATTAAAATTAAACGGGCATTATGAATACGCATTAAATATTAGAATTCTAGTTAACCTACATACAGACATACATACATGCCTTAAATTAATTACTTTGTTGCTATTACGCATGCAATATTATGTTAGTCATGCAAACAAATTACAAAAACAACTTTAATGCTTAACGAATTTAAGAAAATTTCATTTTCACTACTTAAAAAGCGTAAGTTTTTAATGCCTTTTTCATTTGAATGCATAAATAAAGATACAAAATTACCCTATTTCAGCATGGAAAATCTACGATCGTTTTTAGACAAAATTGCTAGACTTCTCTAGAGTAAACTTTTAAAGCAGATTTTCATGTGGCGTTTGCCACATAATGGCATCAAAAGATCTTTCAAACGAATAAAAAACTTTGAAAATTTCAAAATAAATTTGTTGACTTTTTTCATGATTGCTTCGATAACAGTTTTCCTGAGGTATTCATTGTGTACCATGTTGTGGTTGCTGTCTTCCCCTCGTTTGATTTAAGCAAACCACTGCTCTGAGGTTCATTTTCCTATGATACAAAGTCCAAATAATGTTTATCAAGCCAAGGTATTTTTTTGTTTCTTTCTTATTTCACCGAGTTGTTTAAGATCTTATCCAGTTTTCATTGTTTACAACTCGAACATCTTTACACGCTTTAGAGTCGGTTGAACATGTTTGGTCCAGTCGAATGACAACCAATGATGGGTCTACGTTTTATTCATTGGCACATTTAAATCGTTGCTGTTTTTTTCTTTACATGGCATTCACTTTGAATAGAGCTTTCGCATATCCAAGCATAAATGCAGGATATATGTTCGACAAGTGTTTTAGAAAGCTTTAGACGCTTGACTATCTGGTTTAACTCCACTTTATTGTCATTCTAAAATATTTTGACGAATTTTTTTTATCTTTACTTTGGTAATAGAATTTTTATGGAGTCCACTATGTGCGTCATTCACAATGCTCTTTGCATCGTACGCCATCGTACCATGACTTGTATAGTAGAGTAGATTGATTTACGCTTTCTATTTAGAAATGACATTTAAAAGAAATGCCAGAAAGAAGAAAGTCTGACATCTGACTGACACCACTAGCTCTTATAATTTATCAATTTATTAATTAAAATAAATTATATTTCTATGCATATACATACATACACTCACGCATATATTTGTTTTATTTTATATTAATATTAACATTATATGTGTACATACAAGTATGTATGTATTTAACACGTGCAATATGTCAAAATGTAACACATAGTAAAAGGTAAAAGAGGGAAAAAAAATTTATATTTTTAATTATGTAAGGCGTAAATAAATACTGTGTCTGTATATTACATTAATGTTGACAAATAAAAACAAATACAAGATTTATTATACAATACATGTTCGTACATATGTATGCTAGTATATTCGTATATACATTTGTATTTGCGGTTAATAATTACATTTGTGCCATGGATGTAAAACACAGGTAACCAAAAGATTTAATTTAATACCTAGCGTAGCAATCTACCCTTGAGTATTCAGTAACCATTTAATCGAGTAACGAGTATGTGAATTCTAGTTTTCGATTAATTTTTATTTAAAATGTGAAAAGTTTCTCAATAAGAAAACCTATTGTTCATAGTCGACATTTCAATAATCTTTAGATTATCGAATGCAGGTCAAAAGAAATTGGTAATCATTGACCCATAGTGCTCCCCATTGACTAAGATAACTGATCAAAATTTCTGTTTAATTGTCGTGTTACCAAGAGCCCACTCAGCGAATAAAACTCATTGTCTAGGGTGTTTTCATAATGCTTTGGCAAACTAATTGCCACGTTGATTCAAATTCAGCAAGATGGCCCTTATGAACTGTTAAAATTCGAAGTCTCTGTTGGAAAACCTTATTATATAAAAATCAAATATCAGTCAGGATTACGACCTAACTTCTCGCAGCACTTATGTGGTGTGTGTTGATTTTATACATGAGTGGCGGAACCTACAATTAAATCACACAACGAAAGTAGTGTTAGAAGCTTGGTCGCAATCCTGAGTGAAGGTTTATAATGACTAATTATGTATGTATGGATGATTAAATAATTGTCGATAATAAAGGAAATGCTAGTAAGACCACTAACTCCTTATTAGCTTGGGAGTCACCGGAAGGGCAATAGCTTGCTTCAAATGTCATGCGTATTGATCGGCAAAAAGTGATGTGTATACAGAGTTAGCTTGTTACGGTTAATCATACAATAAAATATACGCCTGTTAAATATAATGGCTATACTAACAACTCGTTTGTCAATTTTGTCAAAGCATTAAAAGGCAATGCCCTACGGGTTTAAAAGCACCACAGAGAGCTTATGCAAAGAATTACAATTTTTTTTACAAGGTGGACAGAGAAGCATTAGGTCAGCGTATGGAGTAATATGTTCATGTATATACAAATAACAGGCATTCTCTCTCTTTCTAGTGTCCTTCCACCAGATTTTCTGTCTGAAAAGTTAGATTAGATTAGGTAAGGCGGCGAACCGGTCGGCCAAAGAGATCACTTAGTAAGTTTTTCAACAGAACATAGACACTGGTCTAGTTAATATTATGCATGAAAAACTTAAAGTTTCAGGCTGATTTTCCAACAGAAGCTCATCATGGTGCTCAAGAGAAGTAAACTGTTATCCACATTCTTTGCCAATGCCCACACGCGAGGTGTAGATTTAGGGGATTTAAAGGATTTATCATCCACTAATATCAAGGCTGTATAGCTACGTTTATAAAACTTTCAGGCTCGTTCTTAGATTAGGAAAGCCGTACTTTTAGTGTGCAGCCCTTGCGCTGACAAACTCCTTCCCTAGTTTGGTGGAACTCGATCAGTACAGGCACTGCGCTTAGCTGTGACGTCACAATGGACCGCTATGCGTGCTCAACTGAGCTCTGGTAATCAAAGCTACCACTTTAACCTAACCAAACCTAACCTAATTCCCTGCGACCATACATTTTGTCTGAAAGATTAGGTTAGGTTAGATGAAACGGCAAACTTGAGGTCACTTAGGCCAACATTTAGAGCCATTGTGATACTTCAAGCAATTCTACCCGAGGATCAAACATTTCCTAGAAAAAACCAACCCTAGTCCGAAATAAGTCATTGCAACAATCTTTATTTAGAGAGCTCGTTCAAAGATTTCAGAGAGTGAAAGTTAAAAAGCAACTGTTTCTTTATGAAAAGAGCTCGTTACTGACACACATGGTGATAGATAGTCTCTTCTTTCTTAGACTCATAGCAGAAGTCATTTGCCATAAAGTCTAGTCTATTGGCATCCTAAAAAGAACAATGGCCCATAAGAATCACTGTTGTGCGATGGATGGCCAGGCAAGTTTAGGTTAGAAGATAGTTGGTCCACGTCTTTTCCATCCGCATCCAGCAGAATCTGGCAAATTTGTTTTTTCTCCAGAGATTAAGCTTCTCTGTAATAAGTGTGGATAATGTCCAAGTTAATTGAATCAATCGGAATATCTACCTATCAACTCTCTCTTCCGAAATTCCGAAATTTCATTAACAAGGACGGACACTAAAGCTACGATCGGTAGGCACTTAGTTTCAGCCTATATGTGTAAGTAAATCATGATTTTATAGGAAAAATCAGTTTAAAAACTCTCCATTAAAATGAATTTTGTTTTCTACAAGTTCCACTTGCAATTCTTCAACGTGGGTGATGTTGTTTTTGAAACTCAGAGAGGTACGCCTTTGACCCATCTGATCCATCATTCGGTTTATATAGAATTTAAGTTGATAAACTTTATTCAGACTGAGAGGTACTTCATTAGTACCATATGGTCCAGTTTATATAGAGATTTGGAGGAAAATTTTGGGTACAAAGGTTACCCCGATTACCCATCGATATTGATATCGCAAAAAAAAAAAAGAAAAAAATTTCTGTAATATTTCGGTATCACTATTGTGCATCATCATTTGTGATAACATTTCATTTAATGTATAATAATATATATTTATATTGATATATAAATGATATTTAATTTTATTTTCTGTGGTTAAACATAATTTTAATCGTGTTATTTATTCAAAGCAGAGAGAGAAGAGAAAAAGAGAAAAAATTTCTATTAAAAAATGATTTTCATTGTATTTAAACGTTCAATTCATTCACTCAATTTAATAACAGTTTTTATTTTATTTTGCCGATAATCTTTTAATCACAACTAATTAATATAATTATTAATTTAATAGAAATAAATTATAATTCCATTTTTTTTTCTAAAAAACAAATAATTAATCAGAGTTTAACATATATTAACACATAGAATATAGAAAATTAGAAACGTTAATCTATACATAAAGGATTAAAGGGAATCTCATAACCATGACATTTTAACTACCTTGCTTTAAGTCCTTACGGTGCCTAAAATATTTTCTGAAAAATTATTTCAATTTCATCTTAATTACCTACTAGATCATGCACTGGATGTATGCCATGATGATATCATTTACGAGAAGAAGAAAACTTCCAACATGGAAAAGTATTCGTCTCCTGGGTGAGATACTATTACGGAAATTGGAGATAAAACATTTGAGCATACTACCGGATAATAAAGTTACATGGAACGCTCATGTAAACAAAATATTGAGAGAAGCATCGCATGCCATAATGATATACGAAAAGTTTGAAGGAAAATCTGTAGACTGACACACAAAAATTAAGAACTGGATGTGTGTCATGCTGATCAGATTGATAGCGACCCCGAGGACCACTGTCTAAGCATACAGAGCAAACTGAAAACATCCTAAATTAAGTTAGAGAAGAAACTTGTGCTGGTACACATACACACATAATTAGTCATTAGAATCCTTTTGTTAGGATTACAACCTAACTCTTTACACATCTTATGTTCTGCGTGTTAATTTTCTACATGAGTGCCAGAACCTACAGTTTAAAGTCAATTCCGAAGGATAGATTTCTGAGACAGTTTTTCATGGCAATTTTATTTACTCTCAAACTTTTTGCCAGAAATCAGCCGAGAAGAAATTATCGATCAAATATTTCTCATATTTCGTTTGATCGCTGGTTTGAACCGAGGCGTCACATCTAACAAGTTTACACGCTACCTCCTAGACTACGGCTACCCGAATTGGTACAAAAGTTCTAATAGTGAAAACATAAAATTTTAAAACAGTTTCCACTCTCCTCTGACCACAATTTACACTGTTTCTCGAATAGGAATACAATTGATTTTCTTACATAAATGGCCTCTAGAACACTTTAGTCAGGATTACAACCTATCTTCTCATACCACCCACATTACATGTGTTAATTTTATACATGAGTCTTGGAACCTATAGTTAGAAGTAGACGGCGAACGTTCGAAACTTTTCTTGGCAGTTTTGTTTAATGTTAGATATTGTGGCAGAAGACTGCTGCAATAAAGTCACAGAAAAGATATTTTTCATATTTCGTTTGGTTCAAACCCAGTCTGAACCATGGACTGGCGACATATTAAGCTAACACACTACCTACTAGACTACGACGACAGCCTTTAGTTTACAGCATAAAATTTTTCTAATTTGGAGCTCATATATGCTCTCTATCGTCTCTTTCTCAGACGTCTCCAATCCTTTCCGCACTAGTTCGTCTATCTTTTAATTCACCACTATGCCACAGTGGCTTAGAACCTAGTAGAGGCAGCTGTTGTGTCAAGGTAAACAATGTAGAAAGTCCATCCAACTCCTGAGCAATAGTAATTGATACGTAAACTTTGCTGTGGCATAAACAGGCATTAATAAAAAGAGAAAAAAAGCACGAAAGCGTAATGAATTAAGTACCGTTATAATTTATATTTTTCTTTTTTTAAATTTTACAAAATAGAGAGAAAACAAAATCATGTGCATTTAACCACTTAGTTAGAAATTTTACAGACATTCTGATGACAACAAAAATAAAGAAAAAATGGCAAGAAAACGACCTCGTATCAGAAATAACTGAAAACTTTCAAAAAATGCCATGCACATACAAATATACTCCATGTGAATGCATACATAAAGGAAAATAACGTTTTTAAAATTCAGTTACAAATATGCAACGTACAGATATGCAACATAACATACACATACATCAAATGTTAGTACGTGCTAATGCACTGAATAATGCATAATATTACAAGACAACTTGTTGTTGTTATTGTTGTTGTTGTTGTTGTTGTTGTTGCAATTGTAATAGTTTAAGTAAGAATATATTGAAACATATACACCCCCATACATAAAAGAACAGAGACTCTTTGGTATAAAAAAAAGAGAAAAAGAAAAAACAAGTACAAGTTAGAACCAAAAATAAAAAGAACGAGAATAGAGAAATAATATGATAATATTAAGGATATTCACTTATGATAACAATATGTTGTTGCAACCGTTTGACAAATGTTAGCCTGAAATGAATATCCTTGCTCCAGTAACAAGCATCGATTGAAGTGTATGTTTACATAGAATATTCTGCAGCTCCTAATGATTTCTAAGTAGCATAAGTACTTAGCATACACATATGCTGCTTATAAAGAGAGAGAAAGAGAGAGAGAGAGAAAAATAAAAACTATTTTGAAGTAAAAAATTATTCAATAGTTACATGGTGATTTTGACAGCTTTTATGTAAACGGAATAAATACTTTCTAAACAGTAAGTATGAAATTGTTATTGTAAAGTAGCTGGTAATTGATCAGAAATATTACACACGTTAGTATATGACGTAAAAATTTGTAAAAACAAACAAACAAAAAAAAGGGAAATTATTAAAAATCATTTCATGTGGATTAGTGGTTAGGCGGTTATCCTAGCTTACACTGTCTACAGATAACACTTGCTCCATATCTTATTACTCTTATGTACATAATTGATCATTACAACCCTTTAGTCAAGATTACAACCGAGCTTATCAAACCAATTACGTTGTGTGTGGTAATTTCATACATGAGTGGAGCGACCTACAGTTTGAAGTTGACTCCGAACAGTTGATTTTTTGAGAAACTTTTTCATGGCAACTTTAATTTACTCTCAGAATTTTTTTCTAGAAATCTCTTGAGAGTAAATCGCCGAAGAAATCTTTTTTCTTATTTCAATTTGTTGAAGATATCTGATCTGGGGTTTGAACCGTGGCCACACGTTTAATAAGACAGCATACTGCCTACTAAAGTGCGGCGTCTAAAATAAGAATAAACTACTCAACGCTTTTGTATAGTCAACTCTGTTGAATGGAACAGAAGGCTGATTAATTGATGACTAATTATGATAAATGATGACTCATTATGTATGTATGTGTACCAACTCAAGCAAGTTTTTTCTTCAACTTCATTTAACATGTTTTCAGTTTGTTCTGTATGCTTAGAGAGGTGCGCTATGGGTCGCTATTAATCTGACCAGCATAGCACACATCCAGTTCTTCATTTTTATGCTGCAGTCTCCAGATTTTCCTGCAAATTTTGCGCATATCATTATGGCTTCTCTTAACATTTTGTTTACATGAACCTTCCATTTAACTGTAATACCAGGTAGTATTCTCAAATATTTTATCTTCAATTTCCGTAATAGTATCTAACCCAGGAGACGAATACTTTTCAATGTTGGAAGTTTTCTTCTTGCCTGGGCTTATTTTAATACAATGAAGTCGACTCCGGTGGACAGATTTTTGAGAAACTTTTTAATGCCAGAATCTCAGAAATCTGCTGAGAGGTCGTCGCCGAAGATATGTATTTTTCGTTTTGTTGGAGATATCTGACCTCGGGTTTGAATCACGGCCAACACACAAACTACGGCGACTACAGGACTCCTTAATGGCTCCCAATAAATCTATAAGAGCCCGGATGGCAGATTTTCCTGCTCTATATGAGTGTTGTCTGGGATGCAATGCTACCCTTTTCAATATCCCACATCTTATGTGTCTGTATATTAACAATTTCTGTATTTGCTCCTAGAAGGCACTGCAGTGTAATTGGCGTTATGTTTGCTTATTAGACGTGAGACATGTAGAACAGAAGGAAAATTTTTAAAAATGTTTCTTTCTTTCAGCAGTCTTCTGACAAAAACTCTGAAAGTAAAATAAAATTGCCAAGAAATTTTTGTTAAATTTTTCGATCAGAGTCGACATTAAATAGAGGGTCCAGCACTTTCATTGTTAAAATTAACGTATGTGTGAGATGTGAGAAGCTAGGTTGTTATCCTGACTAAATTGTTGTAATGACTAGTTACAATGCATTCACATGCTAGATGGATACAGAAAAGGTTTCAATTGCAACAAATAAAATAAACAGACATACAAGCAAAAAACACAGAACAGCAAACAGAGCAAACACACAAAATTCTAGTGAGTATTGTAGTGTTCGTATGCGATTCAAACTTATTTGTCATTCTTGTATATGTTGGAGAGTAGAAATCAAAAACATCATGCTTAGTGTTAAGTATGAGTATGGTGAGTACTTCAAACATCATGCTTAGTGTTAAATATGAGTATTGATGAGTACTGCAAACATCCATGTTAGTTTAAGTATGAGGTATGATGAGTACTTCAAACATCATGCTTAGTGTTAAGTATGAGTATGATGAGTACTTCAAACTTTGAATATTAGTAGTATGAGTATGATATTAAAATAAGTATGAAAGCGTATAAGTTTCAAAAATTATGAGTATGATTCGAATCTACTCATCTTTTTGAATACTCATTGCTGATCTCTGGTTGTAATGGCTAGTTGCACACGAAAGCAGTGCCTACATGATGTTCACATGCCATATGGATGCACAAAAGGTTTCAATTATTTTTAAATCTTTTTAAATCTTTTCAAATAGAAAAGACACTCTTCTGTTATATTCATTAATATTGTTTAAATCAAATATTTTGCCAGATTGAACAAAAGAAAAAATTCATTAAAAATAAAAGGTTTTTTTTCTGGAAATATAAAAATCAATTGAATTCATTAAGTGACAAGAGCACACAATCCACACACAATACAATTTTTTTATATACATATGTATGTATGTATGTATTTATATTGTTCCTTTTGGGAAACATTTATTTTCAGTATTTCTCTCTCTCTATCTCTCTCCTTCGTCATTTACTACATCATTGTACTGTGATGTTCATAATTCAACCCATGAAACAATGGAAAGAACATCAATTTAATGATTTTGAAATACAATTTCATTACGATTTCTTACCACGTTTTCAAATGGTAACAGAAATATAAAACAAAACAAAAAAATAAAACATTGAAAATAAAATAGAATTCTTCTATTGTACGAGTACATACATACACACATAGTTTGAGTAGATTTTTTTTATATGTGAAATGCATTATAAATAGAAAAGAAAGGAAACGAAGATGAATTCATTAATTAATGTCAAATGAATATGAAATTGTATTTGTATTTGTATTTGTATTCAACAATGCAAAATGTGAACGAACCTTTAATGATGAATTTAATGCAAATTTAGTTATGAAATAAGGGTAATGCCAAGGACAATGGCTTGTGGAAACCATATGTCATGTCTGTACATATGGACACTATTCTACTAGATATAGTGGTAAAATTAACTGCATTCGCATAGAAATGGCGAACATCGTTTTTGAATTTGAAATGTATTGTGAAAAACCGTTTCTTTATTACTTCAGTTACTTGAATACAAAGATAATATGATTATTTGTATACAAAATTAATTAATTAATTGATAATTTAAATTTACATTTTAAATTGTATTTTGATCAAACCAGACGATTCGCGACTGTACTTTTATGAAAGGAAATTTCGTCTAATAAGCCAACACACTACCTACTAGACTACGGCGACTACTGCTGAGAGGAAGTCGCCGAGGAAATATTTTTTTTAACATGAGTGGCGGAACCTACAGTTTAAAGTCGAGAAACTTTTCATGGCAATTTTATTTGCACTCAGAATTTTTGCCAGAAATCTGCTGAGAGGAAGTCGCCGAAGAAATATTTTTTCGTATTTTCGTTTTGATGTCCTGCCGGGTATTTGAACCCTGGCCTTTCGTCTAATAAGCCAACACATTACCTATTTTACTACGGCAATTTGATTTACTTTTAGGATTTTTGCTTAGAAGAAGTCGCCACAAATGTCTGATCTGGGGTTTTGACCTGGGATTTAAAACTTGGCCTCAGGCCTAACAAGGCAACATGCTACCTACTAGTCTACTGCGATTACTATGCTTGCATACTTATATTCTGAAAATCTTTTTTCATGCCTGTTATCTCAAAAAAAGAAAGAAAAATAAATTTTATGAAACGAAATTAGAAATGTGGATGGATGTTAAATAAAAGTCAGTACTCTACTATACTCTACTCCCAATACTCAATAAATGCATATTGCAGAACTTGTCCCATACATTTGGCCAATTCCCACTATAAAGTCGTGTATGTTGTATTGAATACACTTGGTTGCTTGTGAATGCTCCATGCCATGCTGTATTGGGTATTTCTTTATAATTTTAGGCATTCACACAATTTGATAGCACGAAACCAATACAACTTTTTAAAAGCATATGAAAAAATGTGTATAAAGCTGGATTCAGCCATGGTTTCGGAACAAAATTTTTGTTCCGAAATAATTTTTTTCATATGGAGTTTGACGTTTCTCTTTTTGGGAGAGAGAGAAAGGAAAAGAGTAAATTTAGTTCGGAACAATTTCAGCTTAAATTGGTTTAATTTTAATTTTTGTTCCGAAACAATTGAACAGTGCTGC
Organism: Sarcophaga bullata; assembly: GCA_005959815.1. Lineage (NCBI taxonomy): Eukaryota > Metazoa > Arthropoda > Insecta > Diptera > Sarcophagidae > Sarcophaga > Sarcophaga bullata. The sequence continues at coordinate 44,193 of QOCX01000210.1, forward strand.
CAGATACATCAATATTATAAGCAAAATTGAATAAAATAGTAAAACTAACACGTCCTTTACAAACATATTTCATATGGTAACCTTGTTTTTCCAGAATAATTGTTCGAAATGGGTGAATCGTTTCGGAACAAACTCTCCAAAAAACTAAAATTGTTTCGGAACAATCATTGTGTTCCGAAATCATGGATAAATCCAGCTTAAGTGTATCGGATTTTTACATGAAAATTATCAACAACAAGCATACACTGTTCGATACAACAATACATCCAATACAACAATACAACAGCTTGTGTGAATTGACCAATTCTGTAATGTCATGATAAGTGCAAAAGGTCACTGCTGCATACATACTATTGTACAATAGTACACGTTGAAGTACGTAAAAGGTATTCAAGTACGTGTTTACTAAGCAGACCATAAAAATTTTTGTCAATTCAAAGCATTTCTAGGTTTTTGTTTTTCCTCTCCCCCAATTTAATTGCTGTTTTTGGTATTTTTTTCATTATTTTTCTGTTCCTTCTTTTCAAGACAATCAAATATTAAAACTAGGATTTCAAGCTGTGACATAAGCATGTAGATTTTGATAATTTTTATTTTTCTTCCATTCTTCTCTCCTGTGTACAAGAACTGCAAGCAGTTCCAATATGTAGTGATTATGGTCAAATGATTCAAAAATTCTCCAAGGCCTGATAAAATATTCAAGTGGCTGGTTTAGGAAACATTAAAATGTAATTAGTTGAAATGGAATAGATGTATGTATGTATGTATGTATGTATGTATGTGTATGCACTTCAGCCCACAAGATTAGTTTTTTCTCATTTTTCTAAATTGAATTTTTTATAAAGTGTTGAATGCTGGGAATTGAAATATCCAGAGAAATGGAAAAATTATTTCGTAATTGTTTGCTTATTTCAGTATGATTTCGTTTTTATTACCTTCTGCTAAATCTGTTGTTATTTGAGAGATGGAGTGAGTGAATAAGAGTCCAGCAATCGAGTAAAAGGATATTTAGAAAATTAGAGAAATGAAAAGAATAAGAAGAAGAAAATATTTTGATTCTCTATTCTATTGTCATGATTTTTCATTCATTTCATTAATATTCCATGTGTGTATACCAAACAATATGAAAATAAGCACGCCAGAGATTGTGCAGAAAGAGAACGAAAATTTTCGTATTCTACTAGCGTAACGAGTTTCGAATGAAAAATTTAAGCAATTTTCATAATTACACGTTCATGTGATAATTAATTAGATGTATCACCGATACATACATACAGACATATGTATGTATGTATGTATATACCAAGGGGTTGCATTTTCATGAAAATCATAGAAACCAATAAGAGATGGCATTTAAAAAAAAATTTTTTTAAATTCCCAGATGTTCACAATTATCCTGAATGTTGATTATTTTTTATAGTTTCTGAGTAAACTCAACGTATTTTGTAGAATTTGATTTGTTAAACGGTTAAACAAATTTTTTTCAATAAAGAATATGCTGAGAAGTAAAGCTTCAAATACAGCACAATGGGTTTATTCTGTCTGTTACAAAAATGTTTTCTCTTCTTGCACTTGCTACGTTTCCAAGTTAAAGAGTTTTAGTATGAAAGCATACAAGACTGCTTATAAAGATTATATTAAAAAAAAACTATGCATATATGAGAAGATAGGCAGGAGTTTGCATAACACAATTAGGCCACATAGGACCCATTGTGATAATATAGCCTTCCGTTATTTACTAGCACCGAAAGCACTCAGAGATTCTGGTGAAACGCCTAAACTGTCAATAATAATGCGTCACAGTTTTTCAAGATCCCCTAGATAGTAGGCACCATGATGTCATTTTCTTCAACGACATAGTGACATAGGATATGTGCTTACTAGGTAAAGAATAGTCTTTTATTCCTTTTCATCTCTGCAGCTCAACAGCCAATAACAATGCGTGACAGTTCTTCAAGATCCCCTAGATAGTAGGCACCATGATGCCATTTTCTTCGACGACATAGTGACATAGGATATGTGCTTACTAGGTAAAGAATAGTCTTCGTTCTCATCCTTGCAGCTCAACTGCCAATAACAATGCGTGACAGTTCTTCAGGATGCCCTAGATAGTAATCACCATGATGCTGTTTTCTAAGACGACATAGTGACATAGGATATGTGCTTACTAGGTGAAGAATAGTCTTCTATTCCTTCTCATCTCTGCAGCTTCTGCAGAAATCATTAGCGTACCCATAGTGCAATGCTCCGTAATAACCACGACAACTATACTGAGCAAGTCCAAGAAAACAAAAGACAAAAAAATATTTCTTCCGCGACATCCTCTCATTAGATTTCAGTCAAAAACTCTACAAGAAAGTTTCTCAAAGATCTGTCTTTCGCGTTCGACTTTAAATTGTGGATCCCATCACTCTTGCATAAAAATTAACACGCACAGCATAGTGATGTGAGAAGCTAGGCTGTAATCCTAATCCTGAAGGATTGTAACAACCAATTATGTTTGTATGGCAGTGATTCACACTCCCACTCGCGAAGAGTGAGTTGCTGAAGCTGTCACCGGTAGCGGTGATATAACAATCTTCACTGATGGTTGGAAAATTGAGCAAGGAGCTGAATCTGAAGTGTATTCCAATAAGCTGGCATGAACTGAGTCAAACAGATTATCTAAACAGGCCAGCATATTTCAATCGAAAATTTTTTCTAATAAACAATGAAACCAGGAGTCTACCTCCTTCGAACTTGATCATATCTGTGGCCAGTCAAGCAGCAATCAAAGCACTGGCCTTGCGTCTAATAAGCCAACACACTATCTACTAGACAATGGCGACTTACTTCCTAGTAATGAAATGTTTTTTTTTTACTTAATGAATGAGATTCCTTAAGAACGAGGTCTTTCTCAGGTAGCGAAAATTTATAGAGGATTTTATACAACAAGACATATTGAGGAACTGCCTGCTGATGCCTAGTAAAACCAATATTTTTTTTCATATAAAATTAAATTTTTTTATTCCATTATACGCTTAAAAGCGATCTCACTGTACCGAACAATAAAATGGAATCATCCCCTTATAAAAAATGATTATGTTGGCCTTTTATTTGCCAACGACAACATCATCTTAAAATAATTATGTTGAGAACATAACTTCAAAGACTTTCGGAAATCGTCTTTAGACAGACACAAATTCACTTATTTTCAACAGTTATTACGAAATCCACTTAAAACGACACTTTAATCCCAACTTTAATACACCTCCACACCTCCACACACCCCCTCCCCCGCACATAAATTACCTATAAAAGCCATATTTTCTTCCTTTTGACATGATAACAAATAACAAATACAACAAATACAGCCAACGTATGAATAAAAGTATGAATGTATATACATATGTATGTATGTATGTATGTATGTATGTATGTACGTATCTATGTATGTATGTATGTGTATGTACAATTGTATGAATTAGTGAAAATAAACACATTATATGCCAATAAATGTGCACTCAAGTCCTATTGTTTACATCTGTGAATTGTCACAACGTTCAACGTATAAAAAGGCAACCGAAAAAAAAATAAAATTCAAGCGTAAAATAAAAACCAGAATGAAATTCAAGCTGTGCACACAAGTGTTTTTAGTTGCTCAAGTAAAAAAAGAAGTAGAAGACAAAGCAAAAAAAAAAAAAAGAGAAAAGAAATGATAAACATACAATAGAGTAGAGAAGCCGTAAAAACCCCTAATTATTACCTAAAAAGTGGTGTCAAAGTCATGCCAGAATGCCAGTGGTGAGACAAAAATAACACACACATACTACTTCAACAATTAGACTCGTACCCAGGAACACAATGTATGTATGTATGTATATGGCAGAGAATACAGTGGGAGACAAAATGTATGAATTTAGATTTTACAAAGATTGTTAGATTCTTACATTGAATTGACACTTGTTCAGTGGGCAGAGTTTACTTGGATAACATAAGGTGATCCATCTATAGGTTTAAACATGCCCATGATCGGTTATTTCGAATCTGGCAATACTTATGTTATTCCATTCTGTGTCCAAATACAGTATCAGTATCTCTATTGAACCTAATAAATCGATTTACGTTTGAGCAACAGTGGGATTTATTCGAAATTGATTTCCAATCCAAAGGCAATTGGTCGAAGAAGTTGCAACAGTGTCCGGCGTACGCAATTTTTGTTGCTAAAGTGAAACTAGTATCTTTGTTGGTGCGTCAAGACGTGACCGTGCTTGTACAGTGCATACAACTGAAAATATCGAAGCTGTAAGTTAAAGCTGAAAACAAAGTCAATTGGTCGGAGAAGTAGCAATAGTGCCCGGTATACGCAATTTTATTACTAAAGTTCGTGAAACTAGTATCTTTGTTGGTGCGTCAAGACGTAATCGTTCTTGTACAATGCATACAACCGAAAATATCGAAGCTGTTAGTTAAGGCTGAGACTGTGCCCGAGAATCCGTGAACATTAACTCGTCATCGTTCGCAAGAATTGAATATTCACGTAGCAGTTTAAGTCGAATTCTGCGAAAAGATCTCGATATAAAGCCTTACTAAGTTCAATTGATTCGCTTCGTTTTCCCTTTACTGGATGGGCCAATGATGAACTGCACGATGATGTTGCAAATCTATCTGCAATAATTAGTAGATGAAGATAAACGTCTCTGATTACCGGAAACTAGAAATTTGACTATTTTGAGTGGCTGCAGTTAAGGATTTATGAGCATTTTGTATGCTTTACTAAAGCGATTATCTTTACGGTCGATCTCTTTAGGCAGATAAGCGGCAAATACAACCCTGCTGTAAGAGAGGCAGTGAAGGATAAATTTTGCCAAACAAAAAAATCATCTTTTCGTATGAAGCTCGTCTTTCATCTTGGCAGGTACCATAGCCAGCAAAATTTCCGTATGTTCGGCTCAAAAAACCCGAGTGCCGGTTTGGAGCAACTTTTTTTGAGCAGAGGCATCATTGGCCCATATTTATTTGGTCCACGCAACCATTACGATCAATGAAGATATCTACCGCACCATGATACATAATACATAATTGGCCATTACAACCCTTCAGTCAGGTTTATGGCCTAGCTTCTCACACCACTTATGCTGTGTGCGTTAATTTTATACATGAGTGGCGGTACCTACAATTTAAAGTCGACTCCGAACGACAGATTTTTTGAGAAACTTTTCATGGCAATTTTTTTATGCTCTCAGAGTTTTTGCCAGAAATCTGCTGAGAGGAAGTCGCCGAAGAAATATTTTTTCATATTTTCGTTTTTGAAGTCTGATTGGGAATTTGAACCGTGACTTTTCGTCTAATAACACAACACACTACCCTCTAGACTACGATGACCCGCTCTTCCTAGTATTGATGTGAACAAAGTTTGGTTTCAATAGGATGATGCAACTTGCCATACATCTCATGCCACAATTGATTTATTAAATCAAACGTTTGATGGCAGTTTAATCAGCCAAAATGGATAGTTCCATTGGCCGCCAAAATGCTGCGGTATGACACCGTTGGGCTATATTCTGTGGGGTGTCGTTAAAGGGAAATGAGCATTTGAAGGCAAACATACGTGAGATACTACCTGGCACTTGAAAAAGTGTATAAAAATGGGTACAATTGAATGAGGTACAGTAAGGCCAACCTTGACAGCCATATGCCATTTCTAAGCGGAATAATTGTACTTTACACTTCATTTTTTTTTTTTTGATTATTTTTTTGAAAGCATACTTTTGCCATACACTGTATTTAATAAGTGTTTCTGGATAAATATAAAGTCGGGGGAAAAAGAAAAACAAATAAAAGGAAATAAGATAAATTCATTTGCGAATACAATGTGACATTCAAAAAAGGTAAAGTGGAGGGCGAACGGGCAAATGAGTCAAGAAGGAAAATTTAGATACAAAAAAAGAAGAGAAAAAAAAAGAGAGAAAAAGAATGAAGAACTGTGACATGCTTATTATGATGACAAACAGCATGGTGAATAATTTTAATTCTTTTTATATGATTTATTTCATGCTACTCCTGCTTTATATTACACTTTGTCTACAAGTGAAAAGGCATTGTAATTATATACGAAACACGGTCTTTTTCTTTTTTTTTTCTTTTTTTTCTTATGAAAATTTATCCTTTTAATACACTTCTGCTTGAACTTTTTACTCTTGATTTTTAAATAAAACAACATAGGAAATGGAAGTGAACACTGCACATTCAATTTAAAATCATTAAACTTCGTTTCCTACACATGCCAACCTAATGATTCAATGTGAAACAAGGCTTTTTAATCCAGCTTCTGATATTTTTCAGGAATTTTTGAATTTTTTTTTTAAACCACAAAACCATAAAACAGGGAGCAAACAGAAAAATTCTTTTGTTTCTAACAATAAATTATAAAAAGATAAAAGCATCATGGAGTGTGAAAAAGAGGAAGACATTTAGGTTTTCAATAAGATTTCCTTTTTAATTTTCCTGATTTAAAGAATTTTATTGTTTACTTACTGAAGTTTTTAATTAAAATAAATTTACGCAATTAATTTAACACACAATCTCTGGGTAGAAAGGTACATGATAGCATGAAGAATATTTATGAAATTCATATGAAATTCGTTGTAATCCTTTAAAGGGTTTTCCAACATGAACTTTCAAACTTTGACAGTTGATAACGGCCATTTTGTTTCAGTTAAATCTGTCAAATCATATCGTAATTGGCCATTACAACCCTTTAGCTAGGTTTATGGCCTAATTTCCCACACAACTTATGTTGTGTGTGATTATTTTTTATACATGAGTGGCCGGACATACAGTTTAAAGCCGAGTTCGAAGGACAGATTTTTAAGAAACCTTTCATGTTTATTTTATTTATTCTCATAGTTTTTGCTAGAAATCTGCTGAGATGAAGTCGCCGAAGAAATATTTTTTCACATTTCGTTTTTGCTACTGGGCTTTGAACCCAGGCTTCATGTCTAATAAGCCAATACATTACCTACCTGCGAAACCACAGCGATTACATTTATTCTGTATGTTTTGCCCAGCCCGGTGTACTTCCAAAATGTTCTCTAAAGAAGTTAACAACTGCCACTAATCTTAAGAGAAGAGCCTCATGTCCAGATTATGGAAATGTAAGCAAACAAAATTGTGGAATTGGGGACGACACCAATCCATATCCATATCGAGAAGAAGTCACTTTTAGTTACCGATTTTCGTCCATATTTCTATGCTAAGGGCTTCGACCAGGCCTTTACAGTCAACGGCGAGTATTCTATTTGATGATCCAAACAACATTTGCTTTCAAAACATTGGATACTCTGAACAAGCGATTTAAGAACGTAGTCATTTCTTCTAGGTTAGGTTTGATTAGCGGTTAGCTTGCCATTCACTTATGCTGTGTGTATTACCCAGTATATCCGCCAGTGGTGGGTTTGAACCACCTCGAGCTTAGAATAAAATCGACCAGTTCACTTCGAGGCACCATGCTCAAATTTTCAAACGTTCTGCCACAGAAAAACCGTTGACGTCTGTTCTGGAGTGCAGGGCAATCGTATAAAAGATGTAACACCGATTTCAATTCCTTTACATTATGGCAACTTTTGCAATAATCCTGGCGGGGCAGACCGAGCTTGTCAGTGAAATTGTCAGTAGCATAGTGTACTGTCAGAATTACTGTTGGAATGCGAACTGTTCTCTTATCGAACTCAAGTAGCTTCATAGTTTTCCTGTTGCCCACTGCTGGACACAGTAGTTTTAAAATTCATGAAACAGGTATGTTGGACCAACCACGTCCCATATATGCCTTTTATCGTCTCCTCATCAGACGTCTTCTATCCCAGCCATTTGACGTAGATGTGATATGACCTGGCCACCAAAATCACACGATTTAACCTCATTGGACTTTGTCTTGTGGGGTTTTCTTAAGCAGCATATGTATGCGAATAAGCCACAAAGGATTCCAGTCCTCAAAGCCAGCATAACCCATGCCGACGATTAAATTTAGCCTGAGTTTTAGGCCAGAATCATAGAAAATTTTACGTTTCGTGTGCACTGCTTTTAAATAATCCCTAAAGGATTCTTTATTTTGGTTTCTTTAAAGTTCTTTCTACCTTCAATACATTCATCCACACATAATTGGTTAATACAACCCTTCAGTCGGGACTACGACACGATACTTATGCTGTGTGCGTCAAACATGAGTGGCCGGACTTGCAGTTTAAAATCAATTCCGAACGACAGGTTTGTTGAGAAACTTTTTCATGGCAATTTTATTTTACTTTCAGAGCTTTTGCCAGAAATCTCTTGAGAGAAAGTTGCCGAAGAAAATTTTTAGTATTTTGTTTGGTTCGACATCTCTGATCTAAGGTTCAGACCATGGTTTCGCATTTATTGAGCCAATAAACTACAATTACAATACTAAGTACAACTTTCTTTCAATTCTCTTTAAATCTCAAGCAGATTAGAACGAATTAATAGTTTTACTATCATTTAATATCCTGTAATATGATCTGCAATTTAAGTATTCTTCTGTTATAGTTTTTTTTTTACCAAATGCAATCAGCGCAGCCAGCGCTATCAGAGTTGCAAATCTATCCGCAATAATTAGTAGATGAAGATAAACGTCTCTGATTACCGGAAACTAGAAATTTGACTATTTTGAGTGGCTGCAGTTAAGGATTTATGAGCATTTTGTATGCTTTAATAAAGCGATTATCTTTACGGTTGATCTCTTTAGGCAGATAGGCGTTAAAGTAATGCTCAACAATACAACCCTGCTGTAACAGAGGCAGTGAAGTGTAAATACATATGAGTTTTGATTTATAGACGAAATGGGGTGTTGGCAAAAAGGTTATACACCCAGTATGTTGGTTTTCCCTTTTTGGAAAAAATTTTCTTTGAACATGGAATGAACGAACACTTGCATATGTTTGCTGGCATACGAGCATTTATAGTTTTGATTACGATTATAATCTTAAATTTTTTTTTTTGTTGTTTTTTTTTTGTTCCCTTTTTTTATTTCAGTTTTGCCATTACGAAACGGAACAATGTTGTAATAACTCAATTACGCACATATTTGAATTCACTAATATGTTGTAGAATGCAATTACACTGCAAGAAATTTGAATAGGGTAGCAGAATGAAGAGGAGAGGAAATAATTAAAAATTAAATAGGTTTTGTTTTAATTAAATTCGAATTTTAAAGCCTTGAGAATAACTCTTTAGGACAGCCTGTGGGCCTTTCTTTGGAGAGTATGAACGATAGACTAAGCAATTCTTGCGATAGTGTATGCACGCTTTACTGTTTCATTCTTGCGGCTAGTAACCCAGTTTTCTGTTGATAGTCAAAATAGATAAAGTTCGATAGAGGCATTTGATATCTGAACATAGAAATCATATCCATTAAACCTTACCATAAATCATGCAGGAATAGGAAAGCACATTTAGCTGTTGGCAGTAATTAAAAGCAAATGACAGCGCTGAGAATGTATATTTCACGCTTTAACATTCTGTTAAGTACTGTTCACATTTCACACAATTCTCTTAAATTTATGCAAATCAATGAGAGAGAAAAAAAATGTAAATTTTTTTTTAAATTACCACGCCACCACATCTTAATAAATATGTAGCCTAAGAATATAAATGAAAACAAAAGTAATGCCGAAACGTTTTATAAAATTCTTTGAATTTGAACAATGAAACCAGAAATTCTAATTCAAATATTTTCTTTGGGAAATGGGCTATTTATGATGGAAGAGCGAGCAAGCGGATGCCTTTTAATCCTTGACATCATGTACTTGATTTATTAAAGCTTAAATACGAATTGTAATAACAACTTTATCCTTATCAGACGAGGATCGTCATCAACGCCGTTGTTATTACCTATTTTATTAGTTTGATCAAAAAAAAAAAAACACAAAAAAAAAACACGAAAGAAATTACACAAAAAAGGAAGCCGGCTGGGAAATAACACACTTAGCCAGGCATTCATACTCAGACCAATACAATGTATTGCAAACCCAAAAGGGCAGGTAGCAACCCCTTGTATAAAAGCAAATACAAAAACAAAAAACAACAAAAGGAAAGGGAAAAAAACAACCAACATAACGTACAAAATGGAATTTAAATCCATTGGCACACAGACATACAGACGTACAGACGTACAAATGTATGCGTTTACAATTACTTTAAGCAAAGTTATAAATCCCCCGGTTACAAGCCGACAATTGTTCAATGAAGTAGTCATGTAGCAGCAAAATAATAGCAACAATAACAATAATAATGTTATAAAGTAATAAGAAACCCCTGTGGATAGCATACTAACCCAACAGGGTTTAGGCAGGGTTCTTTAACAGTTCTCAACAAAAAAAAAAAAAAAAAAAAAAAACAAAAAAAAAACAACAAAAAAAATTTAAACATAAAAATGCAAACAAAAAGAAAAATCAAATCAAAAAGTGGGTAGAGCCCTTATGATTATTTTAAAACATTTGAAACGAATGTCTAAAGCCTAAGAACACAAACAGTAACGGCAACAACAACAAGTTTTATGATTTATTTTACTTTTATTGCTTTTGTTAAGGATACGCAGGATTTTTTTTTTTGTTTTTTACTTGAACACTACAATACATTCGAATATGGATTTCAAGGAAATCAAAAACAAAAAAGCTGCAGAAAAAGTACAAAATAAAGCATTTATGGACTGATCTGGACAAGAACAACACGTTTCGAGAAGGCCACAGTCCCACTAAAGGTCCCTAATGGAACCATGCCCTTTGTAATACTACAATTCATATTCGAACCGATGTTCAAAACAGTTCCAATAGAAAATCAACTCGACTTTTAAATAAATTTTTAAAAATTTGTCTTGAATTTTGTATGACAAAAGTAAAACGCTAGCATATCAAATGGAATATAGTTTCTGCATCTTTATAAGGACCAAATTGCATTTTCCTAAGGACCACACTGCATCTTCCTAAGGACCACAGAAGTAATTTGATTAAATGTCAACTCTATCGGCAGTTACCACTGAGAATGGCTTCAGTTAGTTCTCTTCTACAAGTCAGGCAGAGACTAGCAATATTGATCATAATATTCTGTTAACAACGAAGTTGATGCTCTTTGTACAATGAGCGGAGAATACCTAGTTTAGGACATAGGTTTAGTCGCTAATATCACAGACGGCGCCATAGTCTAGTAGGTAGTGTATTGCCTTGAGGCCACAGTTTCAACCTCAAGTCAGATATCTCGAACAAAACGAAATCAAAAAAAATATTTCTTCAATGAATTTCTCTCAGCAAAATGGCATGCCAAGAAACTTTCTCAAAAATCTGTCGTTCGGGTTTGACTTTAAACTGTAGGTCCTGCCACACATGTATGAGAAGCTAGGTCATAATGCTGACCGAAGGTTTGTAATGACTAATGGATGATTAAATAATTATCAATAATAAAGGAAATGATAGCACTAGCTGCTCATCATCTTGGTAGTTACCGAAAGGGCAATATTTTGCTTCAAATGTCATGTGTATTGATTGACAAAAAGTGATGTGCACATAGAGTTGTAAAGATAGCTTGTTACGATACTTGTACAGATGATAAACAAAATACAGTGAACTCTTGAAAACATGAACACTTTTCTGTTATGTTGGCTATTCTAAAATGTAAATCTCTTAGAATTTGTTATTCATCATGTCAGGGTTGTGGATCACTTAGTTTAGATATGGTAGCAGTCTCCTTATAAAACTCTTTCCTTTTTTGTAATTGGTCATTACAACCCCTCGGCCAGTATTACGTCCTAGTTTAATTTTAATTCATATGTGGCAGGACCTGCAGCTTAAAGTCGCTTGCAAACGACAAATTTTTGGCAACTTTCTATTTACTCTGAGATCAAAAACATAATCAGACTTTGCAAAAATTAGTTCATGTTGCTAAGAGTCCACTGCAGTAATTTCTTTCTTTTATTTATTTAACTAAATCGATCAAATTATACTCGTAACTCAACTGGTAATTATTAGAATATTATTTGTAAAGATATTCTTACGAAAATGGAAATGGTGTAACAGCGTTTAACATTAAAATGCTAAAGAAAAGCTACAAAAACAAAAACAACGGACTTGTTTATTTGATTAACAAATAAACAAAAATATAGCAACAACATCACAATTCACGTAAGAGGGATTAACAAGTAAACAAACAAGCAACAACAACAACACTGCAAGGACGAATGTAAACAAGATACACAAACAACAAACAAGAAAGCTTAAATAAATGTAAACAACGATGTTTACATTTATGGTGATTTCGAGAAATCGAAGACCCAAAATTTCACCTACGAGAACATGCATCAGACTGCTTACGTTGCTATATAAAGGGCAAGGCAAAGCATGCAAAGTCAGAGCAAAAGTTCACTCAGTTTTGTGTGAAGACTCTGTGCTTGTGAAGAAAGCAATCGTGGTTTGAAGATCTTCGTTACAAAGATCTACAGAACAATGGTGTAGCAATTGTTATTATTTATTGCAAAGGGCATAAACAAAGGGAATAACAAATAAAGCAATTGTTGTTGTTAGAAAACGTTGTGTACAGTGGCACACAAAATTGTGTCAATAATAAAGAATTTAATTGAAAACTGAACAAAAATTTATTTTTATTTTTATTTGCAATCTGCAAGCTCATAAACGTTTCAAATGTTTTTAAAAGCTAAAAAACGTAACAATATTGTAACGCCATAATTCAAGGACACATGCTCGTTTTCAAAATTTATATCATGCCATAGCAGACATACTCGTACAATGTACCAAATAATACTCACTATTAGATAATGTACAACAAATAAATGCTGATTATCAGATAGAAATTAGCCTCCATTTGTATACTGCAAGCCATGCCAATAAATATTTAAGATTACCGAAATTGTTAATGCGAAATATTTAAATAAAATCAATTAAGCACAACGTATTGTTTACCAATTATAATTAATTCCTCTTGCAATTAACAAAATTCATAAACCATATTTAACTGGAAATATACGAAACTAATATACTGACAATGTTAAATTATATATTTGTACAGTGTTGCATGAACATTATTTGCTGTTTATTAAGGAAATTATTTTACCTCAAGGCTGTTATAGTCTTGCTTTATAATCCAATACATTAAACAAGACATTTAACTTTAGAGATTTTCACCTGAAAATTCCCAGACTTATGTACGTATGTATGTAGACGTTTCATGTCATTATTAATAAACAATTATGAAGTTGTCTATTCTTTTAAGCCCCGACATTTATGCCAGCATACAATTATGTATGTTCATTTTAAATAATTAAACTACATTATTAATTACTCTCTCTCTCTCTCTCTCTCTCTCTCTCTCGCTCTCTCTTGCTCTATGTCTCTTGCTCTGTGTCTGTTAGTAATTCAAATATGTACACAACACTTCATAAACTTAATCCATATACAGGATATATACGGTATAATAATGTCAAAATAACAAACGTTAGCTAAGAGAGAGAGATATAACATACGTTTATACATACAGTATTTCATAATACATGGTTAACTTTAACTCATATTAAGGGCTTTAGCTTTAGAAAAAGCAAATTTTAAATCAAAAAAAAAAGTGGAAGGAAAATTGCCTTCCATAAAGTGAAAAGTAAATTTACTTAAAACACTATACACATATCACATATACACACACACTAGAACACAAAATATACGACTCACACACTTAACTACACATTAGTACACTACACATATACACTACACACTATACACTACACACTATACACTACACACTATACACTACACACTATACACTACATACACTATACATCTTAGTCGACTCGACGTCATTTAAACGTGACAGTAATGGTGATGCGAAAAATACGACTATAATACTTCTAATGCTTACAATACAAAAGAATGAAATTTACAAAGTATAAGTATGAGTGGTAATTGATTCTCAAATAAAGAAAATGTGAAGTAAAATATGGAGCAGCATAATGCTACAATAGAAGATTATGAACAAAAGAAAAAATGAGGAGTTTAAAAGTGTACATTAGTTATGAAGAGTGTAATAAGAACATAATTAAACAAGCAAGGAAAAACCTTTAAGACTTTAATTCGAAGCTACAGTGAACGTCAGAAAACTATACATTAATAAATTACCGTTATTTTTATTTTAAAATTGGGTCATTGCCAGGCTTTAAAATTGAAAAAAAATTCTTAATATTGTGAAATTTATTCGGGCACTTTCCTTAAGTGGTAAAAGTTGAGTTTGCTGATTGCTAGAGTTTTATTCTAAGTGCACAGTTTCTTTTGATGCTCACTGTACGTACATACATATATAAATAATTGACCATTATAACCCTTCAGTGAGGATTACCACCCAGCTTTTCACACCATCCCTGATGTATATGTTAATTTTATTCACGACTAACGGGACCTACAGTTTAAAGTCGATTTGTATGACAGATATTTGGCAATCTCTGCGTGGCACTTTTATTTACTCTTAGAGTTTTTGCCAGCATGCAGGCTGCTGAAAGGAAGTCTCCACAGAAATATTTTTTTTTTTTGCTTTTTTGGTTGGAGATGGCTGACCTGGAGTTTGAACCGTGTTCACACGTCTAATAAGCTAACACACTACCTACTAGACTCATTACTTACTTCACTTAGGGCCATTATTACAACTTGCCGTTAACTAAAGGGCAGATTTTAACTGGCAAATAAATTGTTTTTCGTTATTATAACTGGCGAATAAGATAGAAGTAAGCGTTAAGCTAAAGGGAGAATCATCCTATCGGTAACTTTTAAAGTTAAGTTTATGCCTGAACTTGCCATATTGTTCATTATTCTCAATATAGCAACTTGTAATATAAACAAAATGAGCAAATACAACAACAAAAAGAAGCCAGTCGTTGCCAATGCATATTAAGTGTATCCATGGGTGGTGTAACCAACAGTTTGAAGGCGCCTTCGAACGACAAATTTTTTGAGCAACTTTTCATAGCAAATTTTGTAGTACTCTCAGTGTTCTGCCGAGAGAAAGTTGTCAAAGCAACATATTTTCATATTTCCTTTTGTTTGAGTTCTCTGATCTGGGATTTGAACCGTGATCGCATGTCTAATACGCCAATTCACTACGGCAAGTATGTTCACGTCAAGTCAATATAAAATTACAGGCTGCTAAGAGGAAATCAAACTTGACTCTTTTACATCAGAAAGATGGGACAAAGAACCCACTTGTAGAGGAACTAGATAAATAAGGTTCGACATTGATATAAATAGAGTCCATGTTAGAAATCTTCCAGCAGTTATAACGGGACACTAGTCTTTAAGGACAATCGCCTAGAGATTAAGAATACCTCACAAGACTTCTGCAGACGCTGTTACTTAGAATGAAGTCAAATGAGACCACAGTAGATTTTTTATGTCATTTCCAAGTAGTTGGTAAGTTTAGGCACCCAGTATTTTATGACAGAACGTATCTGGCACAAGTGATGACATTTTAAGCATTACAAACCTTTCTATTGTCCATATTATTTATTTACTAAATTGGTCATTACAATCCTTTTTCTAAACTTAATTAGTAGCTTCAGTGATTAAACGAAACTTCACATGAACTTCTTTCCTTATGTGTAAAGCCTCCCAAATTTAAATGTCAACCACACTATATGCACAGATTTCTGTTTGGGAAAATATAGTGAAAGTAGGATAGGGTTTTCACGCATAATACCTTTAATTTGTTTTTTTTTTCTTAATTTTCGTGTTACGTAGGTCTTGTGACTTGTGGCTTATGACTTGTTCTCATAGAACCCCACAAGAGGAAGATTGATTTATAATTTCGAAGTTTTACAATCTTGGTGGCCAGTTCACATTACCTCTACATGAGACGACCATGGCGCACATGCGAGATATCCAATGTGACTTGAGCTGTACGACACATAGCGCCTTCCTGCTGTAATCTGATGATGCTGATCTCATTAGTGTTGAGATCATCCCATTCAGGCGAAAAGAAGTTGGTAATAAGCTGCTTGGGAAACGTCATTCTCAAAGATATATTGACCGATGGCACCATCAGCCCAAAAGTTACTACAAAGAGTTACTGTATCGTGATGCATTGGAAACTCTTGGTATTCATGCGACTTCACATCGTCGCAACTTTGACAATTTTGTGTATTCACATTCGTTCAGAAGTGGACCTCATCACTTATGGTGATTTTCCGCTGAATATTAGATGCCAACTGCTCCAAACCCCGTGTGATTTTTAATGGTAGTCTGGCAAAACAAACTGAATAAGTGACAACTGATTTGAGAGATACAGCTTCAATGAGATGGCCGTTATCAACTGTGAAAGCTTGGAAATTGGAAGGGCCTTTCAGTGGTAAATAATCTAGTGATGTGCAACTGAACTGCCAATAAAAGTACAGGCGAGTAAACTCAGGAAATTCTTACTTAAGCTGCAACTTGACATACTTAGGTACGGAATTGCATGGTCGAATATGATTTGTCCTCAACCAGACTCTAAAGATTGTTCACTTAAAGAATACTTTGCAAGGCAATTATGAATATAAAAGCTCTTCAAGTCTAACACTTACTTATAAAGAACTGTTTAACAACGAAAAGTATCTTTTTTGTACTTTCATTTTGTGAATTAAATTTGTGTCATATTGTGCTAACATTCAAGAAATATTAACTTGTCTTTTGTCGTGACAAACTAAATAAAAATATTCGCGCTCTAAAATTGATCGTTTTAAAGAGTTTATTATTGCTGAACAGTGTGTTACACATTCTACAAAACTAAACTGGCATGTTGTCCAGACCACTTTCACATAAAGTGGGAGTGTAAGTTGTATTGCCTGGCCACAGTCGACTACTTACATTCGCTTCTCTTTTTTCATGATATACTGGCTGCACTGCACTGCACTGGGGGGTTATGGTAACACTTACTGTTGTCGCGTGTTACAGAAATTCAACAGAAATACGGGAGTGAAAAACGAAAAAAAAACGAAAAATTTTCTTTTCATATTCTCCTCTCGTCGTTATATGCACTCTGTTTGCGCTGTTGTAAATGGCTTGCTCGTATGTCAGCCTGGCTGTGTATACAATTTTGGTGTACGAGTGTTATCAATGCCTTTGGCGTTTCTAGTGCACAAATATAAATCGTACGAAATTCAAAGCAAAAGAAAGAAAAAAAAAACGCTAAGAAAACTGCAGTTTAGTTATAGGAAAACTGAACAAAAAACAAAAACAAAAATGGTTTGAAAAACAAATCTCTTTCTCTAGTTAATAAACACGTGTGAGGCATTTCGTGGACTTTTATTGAACCTGAACTTTCAATATGTTTTTGGTACTCGTTTTATTTCTTTTATTTTTTGGTTGTTTGTATTATTGGCCCGTGCTTGTGGTTGTCGTCTGTTGATAGCATTTTGGAAGTACACTGAAAGAAAATTTTATGGCTTTCGTTTCTTCGTTTTGATTATCTACTGGTTTATGATTGCAACGAAACAAAACTTTTGGAAATTTTTATTTCAGTTGAAAATAATTTGAAAAGAGACTAGATCCACTGTTATCTGCTCAATAAAAAAATCACAAAACGAATTGTAGTTGATAAGGAAATTTTATTCTTGCCATGTTCAAGCAGTATAATCCATAATGCTTAGATATTTTCAAAGAATAAGCAATTACTGCGTCCCTGAAATTAATATCACCGGAATGGAATCAATCAATGACATCAAAACCGCTATACTTACTTAATTGTATACTACAACCCTTTAGTCGAGCTTACAACCTTGTTTCTCACACCATTCATGTTCTCTTTGTTAATATTATATTTAAGTGGCAGGACCTACAGATTAATGTCGACTTCGAACAACAGTTTTCAGAACATTTTCAATAAAATTTTATTTCACTCTGAGACATTCTGGCAGAAGACTGCTGACCCGAGTGCTACCTACTAGACTACGTGCTTAACTACATACATACTACATACATACATCATTAGTCATTACAACCCATTAGTCAGGATTACGATCTAGCTTCTCACACCAGTTATGAATGGTAGGATCTACAGTTTAGAGACGACTTCGAACGGTAGGCTTTTTGAGCAACTTTTCATGGTAAATGTATTTACTCTCCGGGTTTTTGCCAGAAATCTGATGAAAGTTTTTTTTTTGTTTGTTTTAAAAGAGATGTCTGTCCTGGGGGTTTGAGCTTTAGCTAACACACACTATCTACTAAACTATAGCGCCTTCAATCAGTGACTACAAACCCAAGTAATGCAATGTAGAAACCTGAAGAAGACATACGAAAACCAGGGGATATCAAACTCCATTCAAATAAACATTTCAGAAGTAGTCAGTACTTCGACCCGAAATGCATTAAATAGGCAAATTTTTTTGCTGCTACAACACTCAATACTACTTTACAGATGTTGTTGTTGCATGCAACTTATGTGGAAAGCTTATTCACTCAAATAATCCATCCAGAGCGCTGCCTACTCTTCGAACCCAAATGAGAGTGAGCGATGAAGAATACACTGTCTTTTGCTGAATGCAATAGGCAAAGCTTCTCTCCGCTACAACATTCAACACAACTTTGAAGATGTTGTTGCGCGCAACTGATACGGAAACCTTAATCCATTCAGAGAACAGCCTGCACTTCGGCTCTAAACAGGGGATAGCGGAGGAGAAGGTACTGTCTTTTGCTGAATGCAATAGCTCCATGTTCAGACCTTCAAACTTTCCGTCACTCGGAAACCTTTGACGTCTGTTTTGTAGTGCAGAGCACTCACATGAAAGGTGTTGTATCGATTCCGTCATACAAGCTACTGCAATTATCTTCCAGATCTTCAAACGTTCTGTCACTCGGAAACCTTTCACGTCTGTTTTGTATTACAGGACACTCGTACAAAAGATGTTATGCCGACTCCGTCATACAAGCTACTACAGTAATCCTCCAGGTCTACAAACATTCTGCCACCCAAAAACCAGGGACACTGGCATAAGAGGTGTTGTGTTGTTGGTTCAAATAAGTTCTAACCAGACAAGCTTTAAGGAGACTGGATCAAGTTATTACGAAACATTTGTTCTAGATTTCAATGCGTGTTAAGAAACAATTCTGCACAAAATGATTTTTTCAAGTGTTATCTTAGCCGCAATGCACGTTTGATTGTAACCAAGCAAATATTTTGTTGTTCCTTGTAGTATTTTTTCTGTTTTTTTTTCTATTTTTTTTTTTTTTTTTGGTTAAAAACTGTTTTTTTTTTTTTGGCAACTATTTTCTGGTACAGTTTTATAAGTTTCTTCGTACAATTTCATGCATTTGACTATGTAAACGGTTTTTTGAAATTCATTTCATAAATTTGTTTGCAAAAGTAAAATCATATTGAATTGTTACATTTACTTACATACATACATAACGTTAGAGAGAAGGCTTGGAATACTCGTTGGTAAATTGGAAAATTGTTATCGTTTTGAAGTTGATTTTTAAGCACACTTTTTTTCTGTTTTTTTTCTTGTTTCGATTGCCAGCAGTAGCAATAATTTAAAAGTGTTGTTTGGCAATTATTTTGACCTGCTTTAAAGCCACAAACGATTTTTCACTCTTTTATGGTACTTTTATCTTTAAACCTAAACAAATTTATCATATGGTTGGTTGGTGGTTGTCTATGCTTTAAATGGAAAAAAAAACCGCATGTCTTTCAATAAACTTTAAATCATGCATTTAAGCTATCAAGCAATGGAAAATTGCTTTCATTTTGCACTCAAATTTAGTAGCGAAATTCGGGGAAATAAAATAAAATAAATAACCTTTTAAATGAACTCTTAATTTTTTTTTTTTTTTTTTTTTTGATTAATAATACTTTTGTTATGTACTGTAGTTAAAGGCAGTAATTGTTGTAATATAAAGTAACTGTATTTCGATCACTTTTTTTTTGTTAATCTTAACATTTCTTTCTTTTTTTCGCTTGTCTTTACAGGTAATTTTCCTTGAAACTAGTCTAATGAAAGCGGTTGGGGTAAGCTATCCATTATCTTTGAAAATTACTTTATTATTAGCCTATTACTTTCATTATTACTATTACCAGGTATTTCATTTAAAATTTTGTTGCTTTCTTTTTTGCTGTCACATTAAATTAAATGAAGGTTGAAAAGGTTTTGTTTTGTTTTTTTTTTTATTTTTTATTGTGCAATAAACTGTCATATACACGTGAACTTTTCAATGATTTGGAATTCAATTAAAGGTTTTTGGTTTTTCTCTTTTAATTTAATTTTTTTTTTTCTTTGAAAGGCAATTAGAAGCTTTTTAAATTAATAACAAAGAATTCAAAACCAAAAAAACACTTAAAAAGCAACATACATGCGGTTAACTTTGAATTAATATGACGTTGTAGAATTTCGAAGAAATAAATTTTCATCTCAAATCAAATTACTCACACTAATTGGTGTTTTCTAATGCGTACATTAATGTGTACATGTTAGGTTGTAGACAAGTTCATTCAGCGGCCCATATGGCCTATTGTGGCACCCAGCATGAGGTTAAAAACGGTTGAAACCGGCCAGTACCCCAAGTGGCATGTTTGCCTCCATGCCCAGAACTTCAAACATTCTGTCACTCGGAAATCTTTGACGTCTGTTTTGTAGTGCAGGGCACTCGAATAAAACTTGTTGTATCGATTCCGTCATACAATCTACTGCAGTAATCCTCCAGATCTTCAAACATTCTTCCACCCAAAAACCTATAACGTCTGTTTTGTAGTGCAGGGCACTCACATGAAAGGTGTTGCATCGATTCCGTTTCCTCCACATCATACAAGCTACTGCAGTAATCCTCCAGACCTTCAAACATTCTGTCACCCAGAGACCTTTGACGTTTGTTTTGTAGTGCAGGGCACTCTCATGAAGGGTGTGCTTCTGATCTTCAAACGTTCTGCCACTCAAAAACCAATGACGTCTGTTCTAACGTGCAGGACACTCGCATAAAAAATGTTGTATCAATTTTGTTCTTCCACGTCGCACAAGCTACTGCAGTAATCCTCGTGTCTCGTGCAGTGTCTCGTTAGAATTCGTATTAGAATGCAAACCGGTTTCTGGGCAAACTCAAGTAGTTATGTTCTCCCAATAATGCAAACAGGTCATGTAGTGAAAATTTCGAAACAATTTTTAAGGTCGTAAACTCGAGATGCTAATATTTTGAGAACGGCACTGTACCAGACGTAACTCGTCCCAAAGCAGTGAACTGAAAGAAATTAAAAAAGTTTTTGCTCGATACAGACATCCTATAGAAAGTAAAGTGGTATTCCCACAAGCCTATATAAAGGCTTGGATGCATATCAATAGACATGACACCCTTGGTTGGTCTTTCAGTCCAACGACTCATACTATACAAAACACAGACATAACTTCGGGTTGAGGTCGCCGTAATTTAGTAGGCAGTGTGTTAGCTTATTAGCCGTGAGGACTTGGGTCAAACCATAGCTCTGACAACTCTAACAAAACGAAATTTATAGCTGAAAGCCGTCGTAGTTTAGTAGGAAGCATTTTGGCTTACTAAACGAAAGGCCAGGGTTCGAATAGCCGGTCAGACATCAAAAACGAAATTTGAAAAGATGTTTCTTGGGCGGCTTCCTCTCAGCAGATTTCTGGCAAAAACTCTGAGAGCAAATAAAAATGCCATGAAAAGGTTCTCAAAAATCTGTCGTTCGTAGTCGACTTTAAACTCTAGGTACCGCCGATCATCAATAAATTAGGACACACAACGTTTGCGATATGGGAAGGCAGGTTGTAATCCCGGCTAAATCTATCCCCTATTCCTATCTACCACACTTTGTGTGTGAGTTATAATCGATTTTTTTTTAATTTGTTTGAAATAACTATTAATGCCACTAAGTATGGAATATCGTTCAAAATTCCGACACGTCTTCTCTGGGTCTAGGGCTTCCGAAATAAATAATTTACCATAAATCTGACTTATTATATTGGCAGAAATGTCTAATTTTCCTTGCCTGTGGGACATAAATCACGCTATATATGATTGATGACATTGGAATCACTGTGGTTTGTGTACTTGAGACTTAAGAAAATTCTTGTATATTCCTTCCATAAAAAATGTATTATTTGGACTATAGAGATTGATGTTTTCTCTGTTAAAATTTCATAAACAAAGGAAACGATAGCGCAATAATATCCAAAACCATAAAACTTCAGTTTTTCCAATTAATTTGACAAATTCAAGACAAGCAAGCCTTTAATAATAAAGTTGCTTTGGCATTGTTCTTAGCTTTTGTCTGACTCTGGACTCTAAGTAGTTTTGGAGAATTTAAGTTGTGGTCTTGAAAAATCTGCAAAACAGATTGTGAATTGCTCGCAAGGTCGTCTATCTCTTTCTGATGGCGGTACCGATAGTTTAAAGTCGTCCACGAATGACAGATTTTTGAGAAGCTTTTTCATGACATTTTTTTTTTTACTTTCAGTTTTTTTTTGCCAGAAATCTGTGGAAAGGCAGTTGCCGAAGATGTATTTTTCTTTCACACAAAACTTTTCATTCTGTTGTTCCTTAAATCTTTGACTAAAATTTTTAACATACAACCGCTGTTGCTCAAAGACAACTTCTTTATTGTACTACAGTTTATAAAACATAATACATACAAGCATGCATACACACTTTGGTATATAAAATATATTCCATCCTTTGAATAATTTCTGCGGGAATTTAATTCAATTAATTTGTTTTTTCCTGCTTGCCATTTGCTACGCAATTGAAAATTATTTTCTAATAAGAGTTTTGGTGTGAGGAAACAATTTAAATTTTTAAACGTTAAAACTATTATTTCAGAATTATTTTATTGTTGCCCTGAAACAATTAAATGTGAAGGTAAATAGCAGAAAATTAATTTAAATAGTAAGAATGAAAAAATAATTATTTTATTGCGTTGCAAATATTTTGCAGGAAATTAAGGAAATACTGGCAATAGTCATACAAATAGTCGCCAGCGAACTGCAACCGAAAACCATAAGCAATGTTCAAAACAGAGATCAGCAATGAGTATTCAAAAAGATGAGTAGTTTCGAATCATACTCATATTTTATGATACTTATATGCATTCATACTTATTTTAATATCATGCTCATACTACTCATGTTCAAAGTTTGAAGTAATCATCATACTCATACTTAACACTAAGCATGATGTTTGAAATACTCATCATACTCATACTTAACACTAAGCATGATGTTTGAAGTACTTATCATACTCATGCTTAACACTAAGCATGATGTTTTTGATTTCTACTCTCCAACCTATACAAGAATGATAAAATAAGTATGAATCGCGTACGAACACTACAATACTTACTAAAAGGTTGTGTGGTTTGCTCTGTTTGCTGCTCAGTGATTTTTACTTGTGTGTCTTTTTTCTTTTGTTGTAAATGCAACAGTAACTAAGACTGTAAATTTTGATGAAGGATTCGAACCATTCGAATCATGTATGAGTATTATAAGTGTTTTTCTTAATTTATGAATCTGAATGAGTAGGCGTGTATGAATCAAACATATTTCAAATGGTAATGAGTTTGATGTCAACGTTGAACTCATACTCATTGCAACTTGTACTTATAAATCAATTGTGTAGTGAGTACGAATGAATCAGAGTAGTTGAATTTCAATACTGTTAACTCACTCATACTCAAAATTTCATGAGTACTTATGGGTAGCGAAAAAGTGATTCATTGCTGATCTCTGGTTCGAGAGTATGTTGAATAACATCATGGCTTTATTAGTATGTTAAACTCTTCACTTTTCAACGTTCAACTAAAAACCTACAACAGAATTTTTTTAAGCTTCAGAATCAAAAAGCATCACTCTCTATAAAAAACAATATAGGGTCTTTTTTAAGAGCTTTCTACCTTTAGATTTAATTAAAAGAAAGCGTGTCTTAAATAAAGCAAAACCACTGAGAGTAAATAAAATCGTCATGAAATGTTTCTTTAAAATCTGTTGTTCGGAGTTAAACTGTAGGTTCCGGCACTCATGCATAAAAATTAACGCACACGACAAAAGTGATTTGAGAAGCTAGGTTGTAATCCTGACTTAAGGACTATAAAAACGAATAATATATGCATGTATGTACGGATGTTTTTCTTGTAACTATACATGTACACTACATACATAATTGATCATTACAATCCTGTAGTCAGGATTACAACCTAGCTTCTCCCATGTGTTAATTATATACATGAGTGGCAGAACCTATAGTTCTAAAGTCGACTCCGAATAACAGATTTTTGAGAAACTTTTCGTGGCAATTTTATTTACTCTCAGAGTTTTCACCAGATATATGCGGAGAGGAAGTCGGCGAAGAAATATCTTTTCATATTTTGTTAGTTGGAGATACCTGATCTGGGGTTTGAACCAAGACCTCACTTCTAATAAGCTAACACACTATCTACTAGACTACGGCGACTTTAACTGTACATGTATAAAAGAGAATTCATAAATTCAAATCGGTCAACGATTTCAAATGGCTCATGCAAATTTGTACGATTGGGTGTTTAACTTGACTAATTTTCACTTTCCTAATTGTTGTGGTTAGAACTGCGCACACATTACGAATGCCACTTATATGACGATTTGAATTTTTTTTTAATTTTCAAACTTCACACTACATATGTATGTATGTTACTAAGCGGTAAAAGTATATGTATGTGTTTAAATTATATTAATTTACTTGTTTTAATAAGTAATATTTCAAAGGATCATTTATTCCATTGTCATACTTTCACTTAAGCTGGCATTATTCAATTTTTTTTTATTTTAAACACGCCAGTCAATGCTCAAATGCTCATTTGCTTATCCACCAGGTTATAATTTAAAGAATGGAAAAAAAATAAAACTAAAATCATTCTGTACATGATGCACAATGTGCAGCAGTATGAGGTAGTAAAGTTTAATCATTAATCTTCATCAAATATTACCAGGTGTTCAGTCATATACTTGAACTACTTGGCATAAAGAAAATATTAAAAAAAAGAACCAAAAAGGCTGTGCATTATTAAATGAATGATGTTTTCATAAAAAATATTTTACAAGAGAGAAATCAAAATAAAAAAAAATAAAGAAAGAAAGGAGAACGTTTTTCTATGAACATGAAATTTTATTTTAATTATGATTTTCTATAAGAAATTATTTTCTAATATTGCCTGCCTTCCTTCATTCATTCATTTGTTCGTTCAATGGAATTGTTAAGACACTTGACGTGTTTTTGAGCATTTTCTGCAATATGGCGTAAGATAGATTAGATTTTATAGAGAAGTATTAATAGATTCGCAAATAGAAAAATAAAACAAAAACAATTTCAATACAATTGAAAACAATGTAAAGTTAAAGGAAATTATATTAGGAGGTCTTCTTCATCCGGGAATACTAAGCTTGTTTTGATGTTACATTAATCATAAGCCTTAATGTGTTATTCGAGTATTTTATAGGTTTTTTTTTCTTTTTAATTAAGAATAAGGCAATAATTGGCCTTAATTTTTAATTAAAATTTTTTCGTATTTTCATTATTTTACGTATGGTCCGTGTAATGCGAATCTTAGTGGATTAAGATCGTCTGCCTAAGCCATTCATGCTCTCATCATTTAGACATTCCAAGAAAATCTCTGAGATGTGTTATCTGTGAGATAGCACCACTGTTACTGCCGCTGTAGATGTGGCTGTAATTGTCGTAGTTACCGCTGCAATTGCTACTGTAGTCGCCACTACCGCCACTGTGGTTTCCGCAGTAATTAATACTGCAGTTGCAGCTCTTGCCGCCGTAATTACCGCTGCAGTTGTGGCTGTAACTGTTGCTGCTCAAACTATATTTGGCGCTGTAGTTGTGAGTGTAATTGACGCTGTAGCCGCCATAACTTCCGCCGTAACTGCGGCCGCAGTTGGCGCTGTAATTGCCGCTGTAATTGTCGTTGCAGTTGTGGCTGTGATTGCCGCAGTTGGCGCTACATTTGCCACTGTTGTCCCTAACTGCTGCTGCTGTCCCTAACTGCCGCTGTTACCGCAGTAATTTCCATTGTAATTGAGGCTGCAATTACCGCTGTTGCCACTGTTAGTGCCGCTGTAGATGTGACTGCAATTGCCGCTGTTGTCACTGTTTGTGCCGCTGTAAATGTGGCTGCAATTTCCGCTGTTGCCGCTGGCTCAGCTTTCATTATAAAATCTTACGATCTCAGACTAATGAGGATTGAATGAAGACATTAAAAATGCCCCACCATTTCGATGTTCATTCTGTCTATATTCTGCATTCGCTAACATTAGTATTAATATCCTCATAGTTATTTTCTCATCAGAATCGCCGCAGAGAATTCAATTGAATTTTCCTTTTTACCTGTGCAAGTGCAGTGGCAATGCTGTTACGTTAAATGCTTCAGTGTCCAGGATCTCATATAAGGATAATTGTACAATATCTCATCTTGGACATTAGTTATGGTCAGTAAAAATGTTTACACCGCATTGGCACAGCGGCAATTCATATGATCATGGCCTCAAACCGCTCGTAACAAATATCCAATGTGGCATGAGTATGAGTATGGCCAAATATCCCTCTATTTGGTCCCAAGTTAAGTGGAGTTGAACATATATATCTGTAGAGTACGAAAAGATGTTTGAAGGGGTATACTTAGAATCCTATGGGAGATAGAAAACTGCAGTATAATTACAATACATCACACCCTCTAGGAAAAACATAAGGCAGAGCACTGTTCATTTAAAGAACACTTGTTGAGAATCGAAATCGTCACGAACCCAATGTGTAGATACTGTGATAATAAGAATGAAATATACTTGGTATCTGTGAGAAATTGATAAATCGCAGCAAAACAAAAGCTGGCTGCATATCAGAAATACTGCACAGAAAGTAATTCTTGTTGGACGAAAATTGTAGAGATATTCTATAAAGATTACGGGGAAGTTTAATAGAACGTCGCAGTACTATGGCACCTCTGAACGCCCAATTACGGCAAGAATCAAACTGTAGAAAAGAATTTTTACATAAACTTTAACAAATAAGTAGAAAGTCCATACATTCCGAACGACAGATTTTTGAAAAACTTTTCATGGCAATTTTATTTATTCTCAGAGTTTTTGCCAGAAATCTGCTGAGAGAAAATCGCTGAAGAAATATTTTTTTATATTTCGTTTTTGATGTCTCACTGGGGATTTGGCTCGTAGCCTTACGTTTAATAAGCCAATACACTACCTACTAGACTGCGGAGAATGTCCTCCTCATATATAATTGGTTATTATAACCCTTCAATCAGGATTGCGGCCTAATGTCGTGTTAATGGGCTAATGTCGACTACGAACTACATTTATTTAAGAAAGTCTTTCATGGCAATTCTGTTTTACTGTCAGAAATTTTTGCTGGACATTTTCATATTTGGTTCTGACCTGTAGTTTGAACCCTGGCCTTACGTCTAATGAGCCAATACACTGCCAACTAAGCTACGGCGAATTCAAATATTCACTTAAAGCTGATATAAGTCATTCACTTTTTAAGTGGCAATATATTACAATTCCATTTAATGGAATGCAGCGGAAAATATAAGAAAAGAACGCAATCTTATGTTTTGGTAGTCATCCTGTTAAATATTATCGCTCAACTCCTGTTAAATGACATCATCTGTTACCGAGCATATTTTTACCAATCATTTCTCATTGTTAGAGGCTACATTTTAGTAAATACCTGCACAAGTTTAAACGTAACATTACAATACAATCGTTTTAGTATCCTTTAATTTAATTCTTAGGCTATGATATTTAAAAATGAAAAGCAAACAATAGAATACTTAAAGAACTTTATGAAATCATAAAACCATTATCTCATGCTCATTCAGATTCTTTTCAGGAACAAAAAAAAAAAAAAAATAAAATACTGTTCTTAACGAAAGGAACTTTAACAATCCTACGTTTTTATCCTTTTTCCTCTCTCCTCTCTTTCGAATAACTTCAATTCATTGATGTTGTGAAAAATAAAAATAAAATCCCCGCTGTTTTTTCTACTTTTTAACTTTCATATTTCAAGTCTGCCTCCTCTATTTTCTGTTCCGTTCTGTTCTGTTCCGTTCTCTTCAATACAGTTCAGTTCAATACGATTCAATACGATTCAATTCAATTCAATTCAGCTCAGTTTAGCTTAGTGTTCAGTTTAATTCAGTTTATTGTGTGTTGATTATAAAATCAATCATGCTAAATATAATGATGACCCAATTTCAGTGCAAACAATTTTCTGCCATTACCTTTCAAAACCAACTGGCTATAGTTGTTGTAGTAGTATTGGCTTAATTCTGTTTCTCTTTACTTCTTCTTCTTCTTCTTCTTGTTATTTTTCATAAATTTTCTTTAGATTTTCTGATTATTATTTGGCTTTTATGTCAGACGCTGCAAAAAAAATTTAGAAAAAGAAGTAAAGAGTGGGAGAGAGAGAGAGGGGGAACGTATAGAAAGGAATGTAATTTAATGACCGGTGAAAGTTTGCAGAATTTGAAAGAACCGGAAAGGAAAACTTAATTTAAGAGCGTTTTTTTTCTTCTCCATGATCATAGTCGTTCGTAGATATTTCAACATTTTCAAAGTACTATATTTGTGCGAGCGATATGCAGCCATCCATCGTTATCGTGGATATCTTCAGATCTGAGAAAACTCTAATCAAATACAAGTTCTCTTATGACACGCGTATAGAATAACCATCGTTATTGTTCAAAAATTAACTACCATAGATTTAGTTAGGTTAGGTCAATGGCCATATGGCCCATTGTATTACCCAGTGTAATGTAAGCCCTCTAGCCATGATTCCTTTTGTGGTTTCTTTGCATGAAATCCACCAGTTCCATCCAGTTCTCTTAGTGCCACGTTCACCATGATGTCCAGATCATCAAACGTTCTGTCACTCAAAAACCAATGATGTCTGTCTTAAAGTGCAGGGCACTCACATCAAAGGCCAGCTTCTGCAGTAATAATGGTGGGGCAGAGTAGAGCTTACTCAGCGAAACCACCATTGGGGTCAGCGTCTCGTTAAAAATTCCTGAGTGCAAACCGTTTTCTTGTCGAACTTAAGTAATACCTTGGTTTTCTTGCTGTCGACTGCTGGACACATACATACATCCAAACATAATTGGTCATTACAAGCCTTCAGTCAGTATTACGACCTAGCTTTTCACACCACTTATGTTTGTATTAAAGTGGCGGGAACGAAAGCCCAATTTTTGAAAAACTTTTCATGACTGAGTTTATTTGCCAGAAATCTGATGAGAGGCAGTCTCCGAAAAAATCTTTTTTATGTTTTGTTTTGTTCGAAATGACTGCCTGGGATTTGAACCACCAGCCTCACGACTAATAGACTACGGCAACCATTGCTGGATACTGCAGCTTAGAAATTCGATAACCAGGTATGTTGAACCACCCACAGTTTGTGGAATTCCATGTTGCTTTTTACCAATTTGAAAAAATATTGTTGAAGAGACGACTCTTCCCCAGAGATCTCCCATCCCTATCGTATCAGGTCATTCTTCTTTTCGTTTCTTTGTTTGCCACAGTGGCCCGATTGTGGCGGATGTTTTGTAAATGTATAGGATGTAAAGAGCCTATGCAACTCATGATGAATTGATTTGACGAGACGGGATCACAGCACTTTGATGGGTGCTTAACTGTCTACACAGTTCGAAGGATTTCAATGATACGTGCAGCTTGCTCAATACAAAAAATCTTCACCTGGAATACGATGATCTAGTTAAGTGATCTGTATGAATCGTACAGTGCCAGCTTATCGGAATAGACCCTAGATCCAGTTGCACATTTCACAAAGATGACAGTTTCAGCAAACCATTCTTACCGTATGGGAGTGTCTGGTACAATGTAGTCGCATCTAAAACCCGGGCCTTACCATACATTTCCAAAACATATCTGAGATCTTTAGCCTCAGTGCAGTTCTAGCAGCAACGTTTTGAAAGAAATTATCGAATTGTTGTTAACACAAGTTAACCTCTAGGCCAGTCTGCGTTTACATTGGCAAATCTTTTCAATTCGAAATTGGTAATTATTAATCCAATAAAAACTGAAGCAATCTTCTTGAATTTGTTCATATTTTCCCGCAATTTGAGCCATAATATGCAAACGCTTTGTTAAGCATTACAATTAAACAGCATTACTCAGCTTTACAGTACGCCTTAAAGTAATACAAAAGGCCTACGCCACTAATTAAATAGTTTCCTGTATAGTTTCGATTTGCAACAATCAAAACTAAACCTTTAAAATTTTACAAATTAATTACAAAGATCATCTTAAATTGCATAAGTTTCACTGGAAGAGTATTTAAGCATGGACTATGACTGTGGGCGATTTCAGACACTGTCTTATACACTTATTGTACATAACCAGTGTATCCATTAATATTGCATACCACACACTAACTCACACAAACACGCACACACACACACCCATAATATTACTGTTTAGGTTTATAACGTTGTTAATACACTGACCATCATCAAAACGCCACTAGAAATTTAACAAAATTGAATGAATGTGTGTGCTCATCCATACCATTATATAGAGTCTGTTTAGCTAGTGAACGCACAACATATTTCAATTGAGTTTCCATTTAACAGTTGAGCATGTAAAGGGTGGGCCAGTTAAATGTTTAAAAATATAAGAAAACAAAAACGATTTGAAATTTTGCCCAAAATTTATTTCTTTTTGTTGTGATGTGAAATTGATCCGAGTAGAAATGGAATATTATTTCATTCACATGGCTGCCACGGCTGGCCTCTCAATCCCTTATTCGATCGGACCAATTTTCATGCACTTTTTCAAGCGTTTTGGGATCGTATCTCGCCAATAGCACACGAATGTTGGGCTTCAAATACTCAAAATGTATCCGGTTTGTTAGCGAGCGTCTCATAGAAAATAGTCCAACGATGTCCAATCGGAGCTTCGAGGCGGCCATTTGTTTTCACCATTTCGCCTGATCAAACGG
Organism: Sarcophaga bullata; assembly: GCA_005959815.1. Lineage (NCBI taxonomy): Eukaryota > Metazoa > Arthropoda > Insecta > Diptera > Sarcophagidae > Sarcophaga > Sarcophaga bullata. The sequence continues at coordinate 75,212 of QOCX01000210.1, forward strand.
CCATTAAACGTTTGACGCAATAAATGGATGTGGGGCATGAGATGCCTAGCAAGTTGCACCATCCTGTTGAAACCCAATATCGTTTACATCAATACCTTGAGGAGCGGATACAAAAAAATCGGTTATCATGGTGCGTTAAGTGTCCCCATTGACAGTAATGGTTGCTCAGTGCTCATTTTCAAAAAAATATGGGCCAGTAATGCCTTTGCTCCACAAGCGGCACCAAACGCTCATTCGTAATGAGTGCATTGGCTTTTATAAGACCACGTGTGGGTTTTCTAAGCCCTAAATACGGCAATTTTGTTTTTTAACTTACCCATCGAGATGAAAATGAGCTTCAGCCGAAAAGTTGGGCCATAGTGTGGATTTTCTAGGCCCCTAATACGGCAATTTTGCTTTATAACGTACCCACCAAGATGAAAATAAGCTTCAGCCGAGAAGTTGAATCATCTAGCGAAGCGAAAACGAAGCGGATGGTCATACGACTTCAACTCTTGAGCCAATAGAACTTCGAAAGGCATCATACCGAGTTATTTTCCCAAAATTCAACATAAACTGTTGCAAGAAATGTTTAATTCTTGAGAACGATAACGAGTTGATGTTGAAGCATTCTCTCTCACGTACACTAGCCACACGTACTCAGCCACAGCTTTCAAATTTTCGGGTGTACGCCCGGTAAGTGAACGCTCACGTCGTGACGCATCAAGAATGAAATCAGTTTCACGAACTTTGGCAATAAACTTGCGTATACCGGGCTCTGTTGATACATCTCTGCAACTAGATTTTGTAAGACTTACTCGTACAATCTACGAATAAATTTCCAATAACATCCAACGTTGTTCAAGCCTAAATCGTTTATATATGTTCAGTGGAGATGATATACTGGCGATAATATTGTAACAGAATACAATGGCATAAGTATTGTTAGATTCCAAATAATCGAAGGTTTAAATTTAAAACGATAGATGACCAACCCTTTACATACATATATATGGTATGTACACCCACATACGAGTATTATTGTATTGTACGTTGAATTTTTTTTCTCTTACTGTTAACCACATGAATAGTTTTCGGTTACAATCACTCAGTTGATGACGATAACGCTTTTGGCATTGATTGTAAGTATCACGTTTTCATTTCCGAGCTTCAAGTCTTTCTTTACTACACAAAAAAATATTTTTTTTTCAGTTTTTTATTATTTATACAGAGAGGGGTTTTCAGTTGTATTTCTGTTGAAACTTTACTCTACTCTTTTCTAGATTGCAATTTTATTTATTTAATGCAGTTGGCTTGCCATAGTCTACTACGTTTCGTTGTGAAATATGAAATACAATAACAAAAAAAATAAAAAACTACAACAACAACAACAACAAAAACTACAACATAATCTTTAACAATTCTTAAACACATTTAACAAGAACAATCCAATTACTTCAAAAAAAAAACTATAACTACAGTAGCATCTCGATTACTATGCTAGACAAATGAAATTTTTATTAAAAAAAATTAAACCAAAAAAATCATTGCAAAACACATTATAATGGCTGATCCATGGTCTTTTCTTTCACTGTAATTTCGTTGCCATGTCATGTCTCTTTTATTTTTCTGTGCTCTAAGCAGTAGTTTCTGTTCTTGTACGTTACAAAACAAAAGAAATATTAAAATTGAGTTTACTTTAGCAAAAAAAATTCTCAATTTCAATGGAACATCTGTAGGTGTTTTCTTAGAAATCTTAAATCAAATAAAACTTCACTTCTACCATTCTCATCCATCTATTCATTGTTCATAATTGTGTTTCAACACGTGCAATAATCTTCATATTCACACTCAAATTTCTGTACAATTGTTGCAATAATAATGAAATATCTTACAGATGTACATCATAAATAAGCATTTCATTCATTCTCATGAAATATTTTCATAACTATTGATACTTGGGAAGAAAAAATCTTTCAAACGAAATTAATTGCTGACTATGTCACTTTGTCGTCATCATTAAGAAATTTATTGGATTTTAAAAGCTTAATTAATGCATACATTACATCTATTCATACAGAAATTGTCATTACAACACTTTTTGTCAGGATTACGACCCGGTTTCTCACAGCACATATGTTGTGCGTGTTAATTTTTTTACATGAGTGTTGAGGCATACAGTTTAAAGACGATTCCGAACAACAGATTTTATTTACTCTCTGGGTTTTTGTCAGAAATCTGTTGAGAAGAAGACGCCGAGGGAAAATTTTTCCATGTTTCGTTTCTTTCTTGGAAATATCTGACCTGGGATATGATATGTGGCTTCACGTCTACGACATTATTTATTATACTCAATTGGCTTCCCTCTTACTTACTATTAAGGTTGAAATATCTGACCTGGGATATGATATGTGGCTTCACTTCTACGACATTATTTGTTATACTCTATTGGCTTCTCCCTCTAACTTACTATTAAGACAGAAGACTGAGTTGGTGGCAGTAAGACTCAATACAGTAAAAATACTGGGGAAATCAAGACTATGGATTTGCTGCATGAAGTAGCCATAGTCTAGTAAATAAATACAATTAGTAATGGAAAGTTTCTCAAAAAATCTTGCATTTGGACTCGGCTTTAAACTTTAAGTCCAGCCGCTCACGTATAAAATTGTCACAGGGTGGGCTATGGGTCCTGATATTAAGCTTTCTCTGCAATGCTTTCCCAGCAGAAATTGTGGCAATTTTGAAGCCAGCTCAATGCTTTTTGATTTTCTCTGCAAACCTCCTACTTAACTCACATAGCCAGGCTAAAATTAAGTCCCTAAAGAATGCAGTTTCAACGTCCGTCCTTATCCATGAATGCTGAGTATTTTTCTGAGAAAGGTTTCTGGGTTTATACCGCTAGCTCAAACATGAGTGACTGGCTATGGTAGATTAATAACATGCATAATTGGCCATTACAACCCTTCAGTCAGGATTACGGCCTAGCTTCTCACACCACTTATGTTGTATGTGTGTTAATTTTGTACTTGAGTGGTGGGACCTGTAGTTTAAAGTCGATTCCGAACGACAGATTTTTTGAGAAACTTTTCATGGCAATTTTATTTACTCTCAGGAAGTTGCTGAAGAAATATGGTTTTCATATTTCGTTTTTGATGTCCCTGGCCTTTTGTCTCATAAGCCAACACACTACCTACTAGACTACGGCGACTAAAGGGTTCTGATATTAAACTTCCTTATGGACTATTGCATAGTGTTTGTTGGGATTTTCTGTAAAAAGGTTATCATTTTGACGAACAACTAGCTTGCAATACAGTACACAATGAAGAACATCATCGCGATGTTTGTTCTTACCAAAATGGACTTAATTTTCACGACCAATTAGCTTGCAACTAGAGTAATAACGAACATTAACTTGATGTTTGTCCTGGTCCATGAATGTCGAGTATTTCTCAGAGAAAGGTTTATTTTGAGCAAACAAATATGAGTTTCGGACATTAAACTTTCTTGTAGACTGCTGTACAATGTTTGTTTGGCTTGCTATACAGTCCACAACGAACATCATCTTGATGTTCGGTCTTGTCCATGAATGGCGAGGACTTCTTAAACAAATTTAACTCTTATATGGGTGCCAGGACATATGGATATCGGAGGAAAGTGCAATACTGATGAATTTGACAGCAGTGGTACGAATCTCTGAGATGTTCCTTAGGGCTCCCTTAATTATTTTTTGTATTCTCTCTGACAATACAAGTCCTTAATACCTTTAACACAGCCTGTTTGAAATAAAAAAATATTTATTAAGTTCTTAAAACACTTGATTTCTATTAAATACAACACTGTGTTAAAAATCCTCAATCAAACGTACGTAATTGTTAGTTGGAAAAAAATTTTTTCATTGAATTTAATAATAAAAAAAAAGAAGAAAAATTAAATCAATAAATAAATGAATTAAAAAATTAAAATATAAAAATACCAACAACAACAACAATAAATTCAATTAAAAAAAAAAAAGAAAAAAAGGAAATTAATCCATAGATATGGCATGTTGTCATGTGGTAAAATTTTCGTTTATAAATATTTGAATAAAAATTTGAAAAACAAGAATGAAAGAAAAGAATGAAAAAAAACAAAAAACACTGACAGCAAATATCTGTCATTTGCACAATGAATTAAAATAAGAACGAGTATAACTGTTATTTCATTCAATTTACTTGCTGTTGCTGTTGCCATTGCTGTGTAGGTATATATGTTATGGCTTAAAAGCCTTCTCTTGTTTTTGGCCAATAAAAGCAATCTATCTATACAATCGAAGATAAATTAACTGCTTTATTGTCATTTTTCATTCGAAAGCATATTCTTTCTTTTTTTTCCTACTTCTTCCATTTTTTTCGTTTTCAATGTACGTTTATTGATTATTTTTCTATTTTTCTAGGCTGTATTGCAGCCTGGCCACAAATTCAAAATTTTAATATTTTATTGAGTGCCTCTAATATAAGAGAATAAATTTGTTTTGAGTAGAAATTGTTTAAATAATTGAAAAATTTTTTTTAATTGTTTTTGAAATATTTCAAAACGACTATTCAAGCTTAGTGTCATTGCATGCTGGATGGAATACCATTATCTGTTGGTCAGAGGGATAAAGAATGTTTTTTTTTGGGGGGGAAAACGTGCTAAATTGTATTTGTTATTGCCTTTTGTTGTATTGGCCTTTTCTCTCTTTCCCTCTTTTACTATAATTATGTGGTATTTTATTTATTTTAAAAATTGTTTACAAAATTTATTTTTAATTTGCAAACGACCAGCTCTTTTGTTTTGTGCAAATTTATTTTGAAAATTTTTTTTTTTGTGAAATTCGTTTATGAAGCATAAACAAAAAAAAAATTAAAAAATAAAAACAAATTATAAATAAATTGGTAAATATTCTTCAATAATATGTTTGACAATCAATTGCTATTTAAACGTAAATTAATTATTTGTTATTATTTTAGTGACACCTGCTGTTTTCATTTCCATTATTTTTTGTTTTTTTTTTCTCTGCATGGCATTAATTGTTTGAAAATCTTGTTATTTAAGTGGGAAAAAATAATTCATTTTGTATACATTTTTAATGATGCCAATAATAAATTTGGCCTAAAAGTGTCAAATGCCATAAACATAAAATGATTTTCAAATACATATTAACTTAGTTGACGTGTTGTTCTAAAACAAAATAAATTACTTTTTTTTTTTTTTTATGATATTTAGTATAACGAGCATAAAAATCCATTAAATTTCAAAAGGGTTAGTATGATAGTGATTAAGGGAGTACTTTGGGCTCAATTCAATTTTTAAGATCTTTTCTTTTTCATTTTTTTTTTTCATTTTTCTTATTTATTAATTACAATACAATACACATACATAATTTGCCATTACAATTCTTCAGACAGGATTACGGCCTAGCTTCTCACACACGGCCTTACAAACTATGTTTAATTAATACAAGCTGAGTAACATAGACCACAGTTGCCGTAGTCTAGTAGGAAGTGTTTTGGTGTATAGGACGTGAGGCCACAGGTCAAATGGATTTATTTTCTTAATTGGTCACATAGTCGGTGTTAGAATCTAGTTTCTCACACCACTTACGTGTTGTGCGTTGAGTTTATCTATAAGTGGCCAAATCTACAGCATATTTATCCATCGTTCAAACCCTATTTCAAACATCTTGAAAAAAGCGAATTAAGAAAATCTATTTTTCCGGCGCCTTCCTCCCAGCAGTCTTCTGGCAAAAACTCTGAGTGCAAATAAAATTGCCATGAAAAAGTTTCTCGAAAAGCTATCGTTCGGAGACGACTCTAAACTGTAGCTCCCATCACAAGTGAATAAAATTAATACCTGCAACAAAAGTGGTCTCGTTATCGTGAGTGAAGAGGGCTGTAATGACTAATTAAATAAGTAAGTTATTGACGAAGACGAATGGCTTTACATAATACCGACCAAAATAATCCAAGGGATTGAATGTCCAATTAATTGTACCATTTCGTTTCTTTGAAGACATCAATTGTAAAGCCCTTTTTGGCATCGTTTTGGAACCATTGGTCAGACAAGATTAATGTCAGATAATTGACGCTAATTGAAATCACCGCAGTCTAGTAGGCCTATTAGCTATGAAGCCTCGATTCAAAGCTCAATTCTTCGTCGAGGTCCTCTCAGCAGATATCTGATGAAAATTCTGAGAGTAAATAAAATTGCCATGAAAAAGTTTCTCAAATATTCATAGTTCGGAATGGGCTTCAAACTGTAGGTCCCGCCTTTTATGTATAAAATTAACGCATACAACGCAAGCACTGTGAGAAGCTAAGTCGTAGTCCTGACTGAAGGCTTGTAATGATGAATTAAGTATGTATGTATGGATGTAATTGACTCACAAAAAAAATCTAATCATGTGCGTCCATATAAGGTTCAGCAGTTTGAAGACATGTGGAGTAATAAAGGTGTAAGGGTGTTTGATTAAAAGTTTATGGATGGTCATCACTCCAAATGCAGCAATTCTGTATATTTATGTAAAAATTCAACCAAAAATAAAAGACGATTAAGTACGCAATGAAATGCCTGCAGTATACTATAAGATTGACGTACAGAACCGTTGATTTGATGCAAAATTTCAACAAAACAGTGTTGCCATTTTGAGATTATGAAATTATGGAAGTTATGAAGCCTTATTTTGATATCTCAACATAATTGATTACATGATTAATTAATTTCACTCTCTCTCTCTCTCTCTCTCTCTCTCACTCCCTGTCTATCATTCCAAAAACAAATAATATTTCCAATGTTACTCTGAACTCAATTTCAATCGACAACTTAAAGTGTTGTTTTTGCTTCTCTTTTGATTAGTGCCACACAACTTCACTGAGATAATTTCATCAATAAATTTCTTGTTGCTGTTGTTGTTGCTGTTGTCAAATCTATAAAACTTTTTGTCTAACTGTCTCATAAAAGTTTATTGGCCTCTCAATAGCAGGCAAAAAGCTCAAAAGCAATTACCACAATGCCAACAGAAAAGTATAAACGAACAACGAACAACGAATTTCTTGATCAGGTTGAGGTGGTTATCAGAAGAAAAAAAAGGAGCAACAACAGCTTCTTATTTTTATGGGAAATGAAGGCAAAAGTAAGAAACTAAAGAAAAAGACAACAAATAACAACAAAACAGGAAAAAAATTTATTGGAAATTTATTTATGATAACTTTACTTAAAAGCCATAATATTTCGTGTTTCGATTTATATCGAACGACAAGTTAGAAAGTACAAGAAAAACAAAAACAAAAACGAAAACAAAAACAAAATACAATACAATAATAACAGTAAAATCGAAGACAATTTGTAATGCCTGTGTACGTACTTTCTGGCACTCTTTACACTCGTGCCATTGAGCAAATTATTTATGTGAGTTGTCTGGGATTTGCTTGTAAAAATGCTTAAAAATGGATGAAAAAGAGATAAAAAAAAATGAAAACAAAAACAAAAAAATGAAAACAAAAAATATAACTCCAATAAGTAAGTAAAAGTATTAAAGAAATCTAATACCACGTTGTGTGTAGATTCAAAAGTACCCTAAAAAAACACACTGAAAGTAACAGGCGTGCAGCCTAGCCAAAATAGTAGATTTAGCATGACAATACTGTACTTTTAAAACAATTTTATGTCAAAAACTTGTTCTAAACAAATAAATTTTTTTTGATGGCGAAAGGCAAGGGTTATTGAACCAAATTTCCAGCCAGCCACCGAAACAGCAGCCGTTTTCTAGCAGGTAGAGTATTGGCTTATTATAGGGCAACATCCTTTTAGGAGTCTTCTTGACTTTAAACTGTACATCTCGCCATTTATGGCAGAAATAAATAAATACAACATGAGTGACGTAAGCAGCTGGGTTGTTGTCCTGACTAATGTGTTGTAATGACCAATTAAGTAAATAATATACGATATGCACAGTAGGCATAGTGTAGTATATAGTGCATTGGCTTATTAGATGAGAGCTCGCGTTCAAACCCCCTGGCGCAGTCATCTCCAACAGAACGAAGTAAGAAAAAATATTTCTTCGGCAATTTCCTCTCAACAGATTTCTAGCAAAACCTCCAAGACTAAGTTAAGATTGCCATGAAAAAGTTTCTCAAAAATCTATCGTTCAGGATCGACCTCATGTACACATCATGCTAAGTCGTAATCCTGATTGATGAGCAGACTTCTGGTAAAACCTCTGAGTGTATGGTAGAATTGCCATGGAAAGCTTCTCATAAATCTTTCGTTTGGAATCGACTTTAAAATGTACGTCCGGCACTCATGGGTAAATTTAACGCGATGAAAGAAGGTGGGTTGTGATCCTGACTAAAATACACAACTAGGCCAATGTGTCCTTAATGTTATGAAATAAACAAACGAACCATATCGAGATCCTCCTGACATCAGATAAAAGACAATACAAGAGACATATCTTACATAATGGGTTAACTATTCTTATGTTAGGCTAAACTATCTGTGGATTAAACTGGATTCCAAACTTACTTAAAAGGAAGGAGTAATTCTCATGATTAAGAGAACAAACCTAATGGTTTACACTTTATAGACGACCGTGGGAAAGATTTAGGAGCTTACATCTGACATAGCCGCCGTAGTCTAGTAGGTAATGTGTTGGTGAAGCCTGGATTCAAAACCCATATCAGACATTTCCAACAAAACAAAACATAAAAATATATTTCTTCGGCGACTTCCTCAGCAGTATCCTGGCAAAAACTCTGTGAGTAAATTAAATTGCCTTGAAAAATTTCTCAAAAAAATCTGTCGTACGGAGTCTACTTTAAACTGTAAGTCCCGTGACTCAAATATAAAATTAACACATACACGTAAGAGATGTGAGAGACTAGATCGTAATCCTGTAGGTATATAGAAAAACCATTGCACTCAAGTTTGGTGTATGGTGAGTTACTGCTGCCTACTAGACAGACTGAGTAGACGATCAAATGTTCAAATCACGTAAATACTTGAATAACTCCCCTATAACCTATTAAACGACAGGGGTAAGGTGGTAGTAGTAAAACTTATTGAAGTTAAATTCTGGTCCAACGTGGACATGTTGCAATGAACGGAGATACATCTGACACACATATACATACATATGTTTCCCTATAACTTTATCCAAAGGACATTTGATTTTTGAACTATAACTAGGGACATCATAAATAAAGATATAGGGGTTCTCGGTATGACCCTTAAGGTTTATACCGATAGAGTCAAAATGCCTGACAGAGTAGATAGTGGAGTATGCTTTTTTAAGGCTTCTGATATTGGTTGGTTGGTTAGCGAGAATTTTCTTTAAATTCCCTTATTTACTCAAGACAGCCAGAACGTCCGTCTTCGCCAATGCGTACCAAGGATTTTTCAGAGAAATTTCAGTTCATTTATGCAGAGAGATTCAGCTTCATAAGCAGCCAAAAGGCATGAGAAATATTGCTAAACTCTTCTGTATTGGAAGGGATTCTTTTAAATCCCATTGGGGATGCCTTTAAATCCCATGACCATTCATTTTCACAATTGGCATTTTCACAATTTTAATTTAAAGATAATTTTGGAATTTCTTATTAGCATGAGTTATAATGATTTAGCTTATGAATTAGTCAACCTTAAATGTTATTTCCTTTAGAAGTTCTTTAAAATGTTGAAACAAAAGAAAACAACACACAAAGAAATCTTCGAAATGTTTAGAAAAACTTTTCCGTTGTGCTTTTATTGAACTTTTACAGTCTGTACGATTTAGTTTTAGAAGTAAAGAAAAAAAAATGAGAAGGATAACAAGTATAAATACAGTTTATATGTATGTATGTTATGCATACACATACATACATACATTCACTTATAGTATTGTATTTTATGTTTGTTTTGTTGATTAAAAACGATAAAACTTTACAACTCTAATGGCAATTGTACAGCTTAGACAAATACGTACGTACATATATACATACATACACTGATTCAAAGAATTTTTCATACGTTAGGGTATTGAAAATAGATTAACAATATATTTCCAAAAGTAACAACTCGATTTGAGTCAAGTAAACTACTTTCGAGCGAATAAAAAAAAAATTTTTAATAAGCAGGGCAATGCAAAATTTAAATTCAAGTAAAGGTTGATGGTAATGATTAGAATCAGTTACTTGAAGTTTTTTGGTGTAGAAACTTTTATTAAACAATTCAATTCCAATACCTTTCTCGTATTCTGTCAAGGCTATGCCACTCTTTGCAAATCATCACCTTGCTACAACTCTTATCTTTTTCACGCATTCTTGTCGAACGCAATTCATCTTGCATCACCTGCAATTATTCACTTCAGAATAGGTTTCGATTTCCTTGCGCTTCAACATTGAATCTTAAATGGAAATTCGTTCCTCTTTACATTTTTAGTCATCAATTCAATGTGTTAGCCAAACATCAAGCTCCTTGGTGTTGTATTCAGCTGTCTTCAAATGGTTAATAATTGTTTTGTGGTGATTATTATTTTTTATGTCTGTGAAGGTAAATGCGAATTCAACCAACAAAGAAAGGTGCGCTGTGTAGTGCTTTAGAGTATTAGCATGAGGGTCATGGGTTTGATTCCCACCAGAGATTCTGGTCTGTTACACTGCACCAGTCATATGGTCTATCACACTGTATACAAATTGTAGCCTAGGCGTCCCTAATTAGTGACATACATACATGCAAACATACATACATACATCAATACCTACATACATACATACATACATACATCAATACTAATACATACATACATCATACATACATACATACATACATACATACATACATACATACATACATACATACTTACATACATACATACATACATACATACATACATACATACATACATACATACTTACTTACTTACTTACATACATACATATACACATACATACAATACATACATACATTAATAATACATACATACATACATACATACATACATATACATACATACATACATACATACATACATACATACATACATACATACATACATACATAATTGGTCATTAAATTCTTCAGTCGGAATTACGATCTAGCTTTTCACAGCACTTATGTTGCATCTGATGCATGTTGTGACGGTACCTACAATTTAAAGTCGATTCCGAATAACAGATTTCTTGAAATTTGCTGAAAGGAAGTCATTGAAGTAAAATTTTCAATATTTCGTTTAGTTGGAGATGTCTGACCTGAGTTTTGAACCATGGCCTCATGTCTAATACGACAATACACTACCTATTAGGTGACTTCAATTCAATTCGTGGTATATTCCAAATAATTTTGATATCTGAGAAGTTGGGCTCGAACAATGTCGGGGAAAGGATGATTAATATTGTGAAAAATCGGAAAATTTAAATTTAACAGCATAGAGTAACTAATTAGAAATATGACCAAAGGCAGCATAATTGCAATGGTCTGGTAAATTGTAATAGAAATTACATCAAATCTAAAGCTTTTTTTTACAGGTAAAAGGCATGACATTAAATTTCAAATAAATTTTCTTCGAAATAATTTGATCACTTTTTTTGTGTGTTTTTCATTAAAACAAACAAATTATTTACAATAAATTTGAAACAGTTCAGCTTTCAAGAAATCCAGTAAAAAGATTTTAAAATATTATCATGCTGGTCTATGCTTGCTTGATGTACGAACAATTGTTTGAGACACTGTATAAGCAAGCATTCGGACAGTTGTACTTTAAGGCTGGAGTTATTACTGAGCATTTCAGATTTCCTTAATAGGAAATAATATCCTTTCGTTTAATTGTTTTATTTTGATTGAATATTGAAAAATAATCTTCATTCGTTTACATCATACATACATCGTACATAAAGACAAGGCAGCAGAATTTGAATTTGTCGTATTTGTTCTATGAAAGACAAGACAGCAATAAAAAGAAATAAAAAAATAGATAACGGATGAAGAAAAAGAAAATAAAAACAATAATAAAAATTATTTATTAAAGACAGATTTAAGGAATTATTTGTTTTGTTTTCTTGTTTTTTCTTCTTTTTTTACATACAAACAAAATAAAAATCAAAAGAAAAATAAAAAATAAAAAGAAGAAGAAAAACATTATTTTTCTTTAATACTATCTTCCTTAAGGCCCAAGTCATTTAATAAATAGAGAGTTGAAGAAATAATACAAACGAAAAGCATTTGCCAAGCAAATTCAACAAGTAAAGCAAGACTAAAGCTTCTGTAAAGATAAAAAATTTTCTTATAAAATATTATTGGATTGTTTTGTTTTTCAATATTTTATTGTTTCTAAACTTGAATCTTTTAAAGAATAAAGTACATAATACAGGTGTTCAGTTTCAGATTTAAATCAATCCAATTTATTATTAAATTTTTTCTCATTTTTTTTCTAATTTTTTCTGATTTTTTTTATCACAATAAACAATAAGTCAATAACATGGCAGATGATATCCAGTAGAGTTTATGATTTTTATTTAAAAAAAAAAGGAAAAAAGAAAAAAGTTCTAATAAGCTTAAAATGCTTGGCAATCATATAACAACAATTTTGTAAATAAATTTCAAAAATTTGTTGGATAATATATGATGATGATTTGGTAACTTTTTTTACTTTTTAAACTTTTATCTTTTAAAAACGCTTAAAATATGAGCTCGTAGATTGCAAATACAAAAATATAAACAACTTTTTGTTCAGTTTAAATTATATTCTTTATTTATTTGCACAATTTTGTGTGCCACTGTTCACAACTCGATCTAACAACAACAATTGCTTTATTTGTTATTCCTTTTGTTTATGCCCTTTGCAATAAACAATAACAATTACTACACAATTGTTCTGCGGATCTTTGTAACGGAGATCTTCAAACCACGATTGGTTTACTTCACACGCACAGCGTCTTCACACAAGACTGACTGAACTTCTACTGCGACTACTGCATGCTTTGCTTTGCCTTTTATATACCAACGTAAACAATCTCATGAATGTTTTCGTAGGCGAAGATTCGGGTCTTTGACTTCTCGAGAATGAATGTAAACATCGTTGTTTACCTTTATTTATGCTTTTGTGTTTGTTGTTAGTATATCTTGATGACATTCGTCCTTGCAGTGCTGTTGTTGCTTGGTGTTTACTTGTTTATCTCCCTTCAGTACATAGTGATGTTGTTGCTATATTTTTGTTTATTCGTTAATGAAGTAAACAAGTCCGTTGTTTTGTTTTTGTGGCTTTTGTTTAATAGTTTAATGTGAAACGATGTTATACCATTTCCATTTTCGTAAAAATACATCATAAATCATCATTTGCGATTATGAATTATTTAATCGCATTATAAGTTAAACTAAACTAAACTGGATATAAAAGTGGCAATTCAAATGTGGCCACTTCTCAAGCTTTATGTAGTGATCATAATTGTCATAAGCGGTCCATTGCCGATAATACTGCTTTTGTGACGAATAATCAAAATTTGTAGCGACATATTTAATAATTTTTACTATTTTACGGCTTAGTATGACGTATTTTTCATTTTTATAGGGCAGGCCATATAAAAGTTTAAAATTTTAAAATGCAATAAAAGAAAAACAGTTGGAAATTTTGCCACAGTTTATTTTTTTGTTGTGAAATGCTATGTCGTTCATATGTCAGCCAAGGCTGGCCTTGCAGTATTTCATACAGTCGAACTAATTTTCATGCACTTTATTGAATGTATGGGGTCGTATCTCTGCAATGGCATCACGAATGTAGGCCTTTTAATGCTGAATGGTCTCTAATTTAGCGGCATAACACATTTCTTCAAAGACGCCCCTCAGAAAATAGTTCAACGGTGTCAAATCGCAGCTTCTTGGTGGCCAATTGACATCAGCATTTCGGCTAATCAAACATTTGATGCAATAAGTCGATTGTGGCTTGAGATGTTTGGCAAACTGCACCAAACTGTTAAAACCACATCAATACGATGAAGAGCGGGGACAAATCAAACAGTTAACATGATGCGATTAGTGTCTCCATTGACCGTAATGGTTACGCCGTCCTCATTTTAAAAGAAATATGAGCCAATGATGCCTCCACTCCACAAGCTGCATTAAACAGTCACACGTAATGGGTGCATTGGCTTCTGGAGGGCTACGTGTAGGTTTTCTGAGTCCCACATACGGCAATTTTGTATATTAATCTTCCCATCCGAAAAGATGCTCCTTTTTTTCCAGCAAACTCGACATCATCGTGCAGTTTCGCATTGGTCTATCTATTGTAATGAATCCCAACGTTGCTCAAACGTAATTCGATTCTTTACGTTCAGTGGAGATAGTATACTGCAGTTTGCGACAGAATAGAATGACATAAGTATTGCCAGATTCAAAATAACCAATGTTACAAATTTAAACCGATAGATGGCCCATCCGATATAGGTATGTTGGTGTACCCTAGAAAAATTTATTATAATTTTAGAATATTTCTGCACTAAAGCGTAAAATTTTCAACGTTTCTGGTTTGTAAAATTATTTTTTAATTTTAAATTGAAATTGAAAATTTATTCTCATGATTCCGTTGAATTGAATTTCGTTGCAAATTGCGTGTTCAAAGTATTGTGTTTCGTTGTGTTTTCCTCTGCAGACAAGCAAGCATTAGTAAAACTTTTAACTGTCAGACAGGGTTTACATGTTGTTTTTTTCTTGTCTTAAATTGGCCAACTGGCCAAAGTAATAAAAAACTGCTCTTTTTTTTCTTTATTTTAAAATTTTTTTCTTTTTTTTCGTAATTTGGCCATTACGAGTTAACACACTCGTGCTACATGTTATGGTCAAGAAGAAAACATTAAATGAGCCAAAGAGCGTATAGCAATCGTAGAGAGTGAGGAGAATAAATAAAAAAGAAATGAAATAAAAATTTTGATAATGGGAAAATTTTTTAAAGAATAAATTTTCAATTTCTTTTACTGGATTTTAGGAATTTTTTTAATCTTTAATATCCAAAGGCAGTCGTAGCATTAGTATTGTGGCATTAATTACTTTGAAATTTATTTATTGAAACAAGAAATGTATTTCAAGACAAAACTATTGTCTGCTGGATATTTGAAAATCAATACAACTTCCACCTTCAATTACATTTCAATGTATGAAACCCCCAATGGCAACCTGTATTCAATTACCTGCCGGGCATAAGTTTACCTAAAACAATAGCAAATTAATTAAACACATCTGATGTAATGTCTAATACATCATTGTATAGTATGCCACAAAAAACTACGCACATATTGAGAAGAACTCTCTTTCCTTTTTCAATCAAAGTTCATGTTGCAACATCTTGGCATGCATGTTAAACGTAGCGGTTCTTCGCTTCAACAATATCACGATTACTATTGAGATAAAGTTGTTCTCTACATCAGAGATTCTTATTTCGAATAGAGCACTGTGAAATGGCATGGTACTCCTAGAATAGTCAAGAATCGTTTGAAATTTGATAGGGCTATGGATCCTGGGTCTTGTGTAAGGTGTTGAAACGGAGCTTCCCTTTAGATTACCACTGATGTGGACTGTGTCATCTTATCACAGAGAGAGAGATTAAGAGAGGAAGAGAGATATTTGCTCCAAGGTTCTTGAGACCATAGTTAGATTAGCGTCCTTTAATGTGGTATTTTATATGATCTTCGCTAACAGTCAGGCTGCCCTAGAGTGAATCTAGTGTAAGTCACTATTTATTCGTCATTCTGAGAACTGCGGATCTACGTCTATTAGGTTAGTTTAGGTTAGCGGGTAGCTTGCCGTTCACAGGCAAATTCACTCGATAGCCATTGTGGCCCATTGTGTTACCCATGCCATGAACCAGTCCGAACTCCGGATGAAACCGATCAATTCCTTTAGTAACATAATTGCCACCATGCCCTAATCTTCATTATGCCCTGTTATCACCCAAAAACTGATGATCGTCTGTTCGAAAGTACAGGGCACACGCAAAAAAAGGTGATGCGCCAATACCATTTCCTTTACATCATGACAACCTCTGCACTAATCCTGGCAGAACAGACCGAACTTGTCAGCGAAATTGTCAATAACGCAGTATACTGTTAGAATTCCTGTAAAGCGGCGAACCGTTCTCTTAATAAACAATATGACGAATACTCTTGCTAGCTTGAATTCACATTCTGCTACCTCTATACACTTATCGGAAGAGAGATTAGGGAGAAGTAGTAAAAACTTTAGGAATATAGATCGGAAAGTTGTATGACAATAAGTTTTTGTTTGTGTATAGACTGTGCTTGCTAGGGTTGTATAAAACCAACGTGCCACTGGGGACTGAGGTTCTCACAGAGTACTGTGAGTTAAGATTTCGGACAATAATCTTTTGCAAGTTGAGATTGAATACCTTAGGAGGGACCACCTGCAGGACTCGATGTTAGGAATCTCCAAAGGCTTCTAGCTGTTCTTGTATGATCTTTTCCAAGTCAACGTTGTAAACCTTGGAAAGAACTACCTGCGTTAAGGTTAAGGTTACTAATGGGTTCGAGCTAGCTGAGAGGTATTCAATCAGGTTCGTGTAGCTGATCTGCGCTGTATCATCTCACCTATATCATCTCCATCTATATCTGTTTCTGATTTATCTCCGTTTTCCACTGTTACTTCTCCTTTACAAAAAAAAGAAAAAATTCGTAGAAATAGCACGTGTGTAGGTAAACTTTTGTGAAAAACTGTATATCGATTACAGATAACAATACAAGTAATTATAAATTTGTTACATATACGGCAGACATGTGTATGTAATAAAGCAAACATGATTGTTATTATAATTAGTCCAAGACGAATACAATTACTTACACCTTCACCATGTTATTCAGTCATTCATTCAGTCGTTCAGTCATTCATTGATTGTTGCATACATGGTGGTGTGTAACATACACTGTGTGCTAATAATAAGAACACTTGAGAATTTTAATTTACGTTTGTCTTCTTTTCAGATTCATTGGCACGTGCCCAAGTTAATGTTGAACCGAATACAGCCGTTTTGAATGAAGGTGATCCCACGGAACTATTGTGCCGTTATGCTCATCATATAATAACGTATTGTCGAATTGAAATACCCGGTGAACCGAAAGTGTTTAATTTATCACCCGAATGGAATAAAACTCCTGGTTTTACATACTTTGGTAGAGGCCTGCATGAAGGCGAATGCGGTGTGAGTATAAAAAACGTTAAGGCTCTCAATAATGGTCAGGTTAAATGTAATCTCGGTGTGGAGGGTGAAGAATTTACCGGCACTATTGATTTGGTTGTGGCATGTAAGTATTCACTATTAAAAGCAAATATTTTTCTAAGTGATTGTCAATGTGGTTGTGCATGAATGAAAACGAATTCGTTTTTATTTTTATTTTTTATAGTGCGACCAAAACAGCCTATGATTGAATTGATTACCAAGCCAGATCGTGAGGGTTTCTTCAGTGAGGGCAGCACATTCCAGGCACGTTGTATTGTACCAGATGGTCGTCCAGCTGCGAATATTACCTGGCTTATTAATAATCAGCCCGCCGATAAACATGTTGGTGAATTGGAGGTATTGGCCTCCCCCAATCCTAACGGTTTGGAATTATCCACCACCATTCAGGAAATCCAATGGCATTTGACACCCGAGGACAATGGTCGTAAATTAGTTTGTCGCTCTCATCATCAAACAGATCGTGAAAATTTACCACCACAAGAGAGCTCCTACAGTATATTCGTGCGCTGTAAGTATATATGAAATGAAAGACAGAGAGAGAGAGAGAGAGAGAGAGAGAGAGAGAGAGAGGAGATCTGTATGTAAAATAATTTTTTATTTAAAATTTATTGTCCTTTTTTTTTTTGTTTAATTTTGAAAGGGAAATACTACTCAGGTAACTAATTACTAGCAATTGGCATAATGTCCCGTAGATAAATACCATGCCATAGATAACCCCCAGTAAGATAATCACGTTTATGAGATCTATTAGCTCCTTAAGCTTACAATCCTTTAGAGCTACCAACTACCAGCTACCAGCTACCAGCTACCTCCTACCAGCTACCAGCTACCAACTTCATCGAATTGTTTACCTAACCATTTCTGCTTACGAACCTGCAGATAAGGATAGAATACGAAAAATATTTCACTGTTCCTTCGGTGTCTTCACATATTGTTTAGAAATCAGAAATATCCACTTTCCATCTGTAAATCCTAACTCTAAAAGGACAGTGCGTAATTCAAATTTAAGTTTCTTCGACAAGACCAGTTTCGAAACTGTAGGTGTGAGCCGTAGTCTAGTAGATAGAGTTTTGTCTTATTAAACGTAAGGCCACGGTTCAAACCCCAGGTCGGCAATACGAAATATGAATCTTTCCTCAATAATTCTAGAGAAGGTTCTAAAGCCGATCCTTATCTTTTCAGTTCATCTGCAACTTCGTTGGTAGTTGTGATGTTTCTATGACCAGCTACCCACCATAATCTAATACGCCAAATCTATGTCCATTCAATGCTTTTCGACTACTTCTAAGGCCTTTACAAACCCGATTCCCTGACCTGACATCAGAGAAAGTAATTTTTTTTTTCGAAAAATTGACCGTGTCTTCACTGTGCTCCATTAGGTTAGGTTAAGTTAGCGGGTTGCTTGCAAGGGTTGTAGGCAAGTTCACTGTTACCCAATATTCGGTAAGCCCCCTTGTCATAATCCGTTAGTGGTGGGTTTGAACTACTCTGAGTTCCGGATGAGACTGGCAGGTTGCTTTAGTGGCACTTGTGCCAACATCACCAGATCTTCAAACGTTCTGTCACCCAAAAACCGATAACGTCTGTTCTACAGAATAGGGTACTCGCATAAAAGGTGTTGCACCGATTCCTTTTCCTATACATCATGGCAGCTTCTGAAGTAATCCTGGTGGGGCATACTGCTCTTATTAGCGAAATTGCCAATAGCGCAGTGTTCTCTTGTCGAACTCAAGCTAACTCGGCGTTTTTTGTTCGAATTTTGCTTTGCAGTACCTCGTGACATTGATAAAGATGAGTCCTACTCCCTTAAACCAACAAGTTTCTTCATGTCTTTAACTACTCTTCGATTGGTTGAGCTTTCTCGATTGAAAAATGGATTCAAGTCCCTTAGATTAGAAGAAATCAACATAAAACCGTATTAAGCACACTATGAATTGCGTTCGAAGAAGAAGTCGTAGTCTAGCAGGTAGTGGGTTGTCGTATTAGACATAAGGCCAGGGTTCAAACCACAAGTCAGACAGCTCGAACAAAACGAAAAATGAGCAGCAGATTTATGGCGAAAACTCTAAGAGAATTGCCATGAAAAATTTCTCTAAAATTGGTCGTTCGGAATGGACTTTAAATTGTAGATCCTGCCACTCATAAATTAAAAATGAACACCCACAATATAAATGGTGTTAGGGGCTAGGTTGTAACCCTAACTGAAGAGCTTTTAATGGCCAATTACATAGGTATGTATGTATGTATGGACGTATCAAAATTTCTTACACCACCATGCAGGCCTACAAGAAATGTTTGCCCCTCAAAGCAAGAATTTTAAAAGCTGCCAACAATTTGTCTTTGTTTTGTAAATAAAGAGTGAAAAACATTTGTAATACTCTATAGAACATAGAGACTGAAAAGGTGCCAAAACATTATTTTTACAAAATTTCTCCTTTTGTACTACGCTTATCGAAAACTCTCAGGATTAAACACTTGTGCACCAATTTTTGGAGAAGAGGTAGAGGTTCCTTAGCTTGAAATGTAGAATCATGTACTAAATCAGCAGCATACGCTTTCATTACCTGTATTACTTATGAGAAAAAAGTACCATAAAATTTATTCCAAATCCCAATAATTCTCCTTTTCTTTTTATAGATGCACCCATACGCCAAGAAGAAATTTCAGTTTATGGTTTATATTTGGAGCACACAGTCACTGTAAATCTAACAGTACGAGCAAATCCCGCCCCCATTGTTGAATGGACCATTGATGGCAATGTGATACGCCAGCATGAGCAAGAGGGACGTTTCTATGCATCGGAACCAGTATATTTGGGACAAGACATGTACAATGTTACATTGATTATTGCCGGTCTTACATTGGAAGACACTACAAAGACATACAATTTGAGAGCATCAAATGCCTTTGGCTCCACTGACTATACTGTACGCATTAGCTCATCGGCTACACCGCCAGCCAATGGTTTAGAAATTGGCGCTATTGTTGGCATTGTTGTGGCTGTGGCAATACTTGTCTTAATCGTACTCTTGGTATTGTTTGCACGTGCCACTGGCAGATGGTGTTTTGGAGGTAAGTTACGAATTTTTCTTTTGAAATTTTATTTTTCTTTAAGAGATTTTAATACGAAGGAAAAAATGTAAGTTTGTTGTTGTTGTTGTTGAATAATGCTTTTGCTTTCATTTGATTAAAAAATTATAAAAACCATAAGAGAAGAAAAAAAAAAACTGAAGAACAAAGGCTTAAGCTTAGCTGTGCTACACATTTTTTATAAATAAGTTTCAGAATTTTTTTTTCTTTTATTAAAAATAAAACATACATGCAGGTATTTACAGGAAATCTAAAGCATATTGCGTTTTATGATTATTATAAACTACATGTAAAGCATCTGTACAAAGATTTTTTATTTTCATATACTGACGAATGAAGTGTTCCTTAAATAGTCAGATAGGGAGGGCCACATAAAAATTTAAATTCAAAATGCAATAAAAAAAAAACAATTTCCAAAATGTATTTTCTTGTTGTGAAGTACAATTGTTTCGGTTAGAAATGAAATATTATTTCATTCACATGGCTGCTATAGCTGGCCTCACAGTACCTCATTCGATCACATCAATTTTCATGCACTTTTTCGAGTGTATAGGGTCATATCTCTCGCAATGGCATTACGAACGTTGGGCTTTAAATGCTCAATTGTCTCTTGGATTGTCGCCCCATAGAAAATAGCCCAACGGTGTCAAATCACAGCTTCTTAGCTACCAATTAACATAACCATTTCGGCTAATTAAATGGCCATCAAACATGCAATAAATCGATTGTGGCATGAGATGTGTGGCAAGTTGTGGCACCATCCTATTGAAACTAAACATCGTTGACGTTAATACCAAGAAGAGCGGATACAAAAAATTGGTTATCATGGTGCGATAGGTGTCTCCATTGACCGTAATGGCTGCGTCGTCCTTATTTTAAAAGAAATATGGTGCTCCGCTCCAAAAGCCTCTCCATATAATCAGTCGTAATGCGAGCATTGGCTTGTGTAAGTCCACTTGTGGGTTTTCTGAGCGCCAAATACGGCAATTTTACTTATCAACTTGGTCATCAAGATGAAAAAGAGCTTCATCCGAAAAGATTTTCTTTGGCAAAATCGACATCATAGTACAGCGGATGCCCATTCGGCTTCAACTCTTGAACCAATTGAACTTTGTAGGGCGTCATATCGAGATCTTTTCGCAATATTCGACTTAAACAGCTACGTGAAATGTTCAAATCTTGAGAACGATGTTGAGTTGATGATGATGGATTCTCCCCATGGACACTTTCAGCCACAAATTCGATAGTTTCGGGTGTTCAGCCTGTACAAGCACGCTCACGTCTTGGCTTATTAGACGAAAGGCCAGGGTTCGAATGCCCGGTCAGACATCAATAACGAAATATGAAAGAAATATTTCTTCGGCGACTTCCTCTCAGCAGATTTCTGGCAAAAACTCTGAGAGTAAATAAAATTGCCATGAAAAGTTTCTCAAAAAAATCTGTCGTTCGGAGTCGACTTTAAACTGTAGGTCCCGCCACTCGTGTATAAAATTAACACACACAACATAAGTGGTGTGAGAAGCTAGGCCGTAATCCTGACTTAAGGGTTGTAATGGCCAATTATGTATGTAGATGGGCCACCAATGTGCCTTGAGAAATACACATGAATTAAGTTTGAAAGTTGGGAATCTCTGCTTTAGAATGGATTTATAATGCATTCTTCCATATATTTTTTTTTACATTTTCCTTTAATAAAATAATATGAGAATCAGCAAAAAAAATTCTTTTCTAAGCTGTTGCTTACAAAATTGCCACATTTTGTTGTTCCTCGTCATACTCATTCATAGTTTTCTTTATAATATTTAAAGGATGTATTCACATGCATTATGGGATGGGTAAGCTAAGTAAGTTTATGTGTTTATTCTACTACTTTTGCCATTACAATGTTAAAATTGAAAAGGTTTTTAATTAAATTTTTAAAATTTTTATTCTTTAGAAAAAATTTATCATAGTTTCCATGACTTTTTTTAGAATTAAATACACACATACGCACACACACATACACACACAGAACAGACAGGAAGAATAGAATCTTCCTGTCTCTGATACACTTTCCTTAACCGACATTTTCTTTGGCATAAATTAACTGCTTATGAAAGTTTAACTAAAGCATTCGCCTGCTTACTTACTTACTAAACCATGGTTGGCAGTCATTTAGTGGCATTAAAACGGTTTTAAAAAATAGTTCTTAAAAACACACATACACACAAGATTTTCCATATTTGAAGGCGCATTTTTCTTTATTTTTTTTTTTTTTTTTTGTTTTTTCCTTCTAAGAGAAATCTTTGGCACTCTACAAATTACATATGATTTGCATGCTTAGCATAATGCATACAACACGTTATCCTTGTTTCTTTTTCTTTCTCTCGCTCTCTCTTTCTCTCTTGTCACATGTCACATTTGTATCATCATTATGTATTTAGCTAATGTGTCTTTAGCTTATAATGCTTTAAAGAGAAAAGAGAATAAACTGCCTATTTTACGTAGATTTTTAATATAAATGTGACATAATCATATGAAACATTATATTTTAGTAGGATTACACTTAAAAATGTTGAAATTCAATGTGAAATTCAAACATTACATGTGACATTTTGAGTGGCATATTCACATAAATATGGGAATGGGGTTAATATTTTAAAGGGAAACGATTTTTTTCTTTGCTTTGAAATACTTTGATTTATCTCGGCTTTAAATATAAAATATTTTTGTGATAGTATTTGTAACACACAGTAAAAACAGGGATCAATTTTCTGAGAATGTTTTCCAAACAGGGGTCATGTTAGTTTTGAAGGGGACACAATGATTGCCTAACGAACGTAGTTTCAAAGTCCGTTCTTGTTCATTAATGCCAAGGATTTCTTAGAGAAATTTCGAATAATTTAAAGGCAACTCCTTAATGGGTTACTGGAGCTAGGCACATCGTTAGATATTGCATTGCTGAAGAAGCTGACCAGGGCTGGTACGTAGCTGACAATATTCGACAAGTTGCAGGACTTAGATATTCCCATTGTCTAGGATTTTATTTACTTTGGATATTATTCACTCATTTTACGAGAAGCCTCAATCTTGTTGGCAGCAGGAACGAACGTGCAATATTACCAAACTCTTGAACACAGATATGGACAAGAAGATGCCTAATTCACTTCTGTCTTTGAATCGCATCACCATCCATTGCATTCTTACTGGCTACTGTCCTTAGAAGCATGCCGAAAGACTCGCCATTCTGACTAATGTTTTCTGCAGCACGTTAAGGTCAGAGAAGACAGTGTATCTGTACTCTGTTCTTAATATAAAGAGACAAGGGAATCTGATCTCTTATTATCAGACATCATAGACCAAACCTTTTAACGGAAAACTTGCTGCAATAACAAGATTTATTTTGCACTCCGAATGATTTTCTCTAGGGAATCATTGATCCCCGGATGGAATAAATTGTGGTATCGCATTGGGCTTAAATGCTGGCCTTAATGGCAAATTTAGTACTAAGTGACGATAGAGACATCGGGCACTAGCTCTATAATACATTTCGCCTTACTGGTATGCACATTTTTGGAATTTTTGCCTTCGATCAGAATTACGACTTAGCCTTCTGACGCCAATTAAGTTGTGTTTGTTAATTTTTTTACATGAGTGGCGGGACCGAACGTCAGACTTTTGAGAAGCTTTATTTGGCAAATTCTTTTACATACATACATACATACATACATACATACATAATTGGCCATTACAACCCTTCAGCCAGAATTACGGCCTAGTTTTCTCACACCACTTATGTTGTGTGTTTTAATTTTATGAATAAGTGGCGGGACCTACAGTTTAAAGTCGACTCCGAACGACAGGTTTTTGTTTTGAGAAATTTTTCATTCTTTTTACTCTCAGAGTTTTTGCCAGAAATCTGCTGAGAAGAAGTCACCGAAGAAATATTTGTTCATATTTCGTTTTTTATTCTGACCGGGGATTCGAACCCTGGCCTTTCGTCTAATAAGCCAACACACTACCTACTACACTACGGCGACTACAGGCAAATTCATTTACTCACAGAGTTTTGAACACAAATCTACTGAGAGAAAGTCACCGAAGAAATACTTGTTCGTATTTCATTTTGTTCGAGATGTCTGACCTGCGTTTTAAACCGTGGCCTGAGGTCTAGCAAGCCAGCATACTAATATGAAAAAAATTACTAACTCATTACATATTACTTACTCATTACATATTGAGTTTACCCGATAATATTCGCTTTATTCTACACAAAAAACATATCGTACTACTTATGTGATCGTCAAAATCCCTTTACTTTTCCTCATGCTTTCAGCTGAAGGTGTTGAACGATCTTTAGGTTTGAAATACTTGCAGTTTGTTGTTGTTTGTTTTGTTGTTTGATAATTACCACAATAATTTCATAATAATAATGCAAACGTAATTTTCAAACGTATTTTTAAATTCTCTATCAAGGAATTGAATTAATCAGCCTGAAAGAAAAATTGTCTTTGATATGCCTACTCGAGGATATCCGCTAACACTTAAAGCGACCTCTAAGATCTGTTAAAATTATTGTGATTTTAGTTTCAAAAATTTCTATTAACAGGGCCCACTTAGTGGATAAAAAAAAAATGATTTAATAAGTCAACTTAGTTAACAACTTTGTTAAATAGATTTGTTTTTTTATTAAAAAAAATTCTTTGTAAAGTTTAAAAAAAAATAAAATAAAATTAAAATAAAATATTTTAAAATAAATTACTAATCTATGTATGATTATTTGTTTTTATAATATACTTATGCATATTTAAGTATTTTGCATGCTTAATTTATGTACTCAACATAAATTAATTAATTTATTAAAAAAAAAAAAAATACAACAACAAAAAAATTATAAATTATAATTAAATTTTTTAAAAAAAAAAAAAAAATAAAAAATAAAAAATAAAAAATAAAAAATAAAAACAATTAAGGAAATTATCTTCTGAACAACAAATCAAACAAGAGCTAACTTTTTTTCAGTTTTTAATATTTTCAATGCCCCCATTTATTTCAAAACTATTCAGTTTGCTTTTGAATTCTAAGCCTTAAATTTTGAAAAAAAATATGTTTTTATAAATTTTAAAATTGTATTTTTTTAAGTTTAAAAGAAAATAATTGGGTTTTTGGTTCAAATTTTACTAACAAAAAAACCAAAAAAAAAAAAAAAAATTTTTTTAAAAACCAAAAAAATTTAAAAAAAATTTTATTAAAAATAAAAAAAGTTTTAAATGTTATTTTTTCCAAACGAAAAACCATTGAAACAGAGTAGAAAAAATAATTTAATTTATTTATTTCGTATTTAGTTGACTTTCTTTTAATTTATTTAAAAAAAAAATTAAACAAAAAAAAATATTTATTTTCGTTGCCCGAAAAACGTTTTTGTTAAAAGTTAGTTCTTGTTTGTTGTTGTTACAGGAGCCACACTTAATACTGACATTGGACCCGATTCAGAAGCCCAAATAAATCCCCAACATAATGATGATTTCGATGGCAGAGATTTCAATAACGGCGAAGAGCACATTGACACAACACATCAGACCGAAGAGCCAACCCCACCGGTCACCGATAAATTGGAGGCACAAAAGAAGGCCGATCTAAAGAATAATGGCTCAAAGACAACAACAACAACAACAACGACAACAGCCACAAATGGCAATGGTCATGCTGTCGAAAATAAAACAAATACTTCGGTTTAAACTATATTCCTTACCCCCCTCCTCCTTTTTTCTTTTCTAATTTAAACTTATTTAAACAGACAAAAACAAAAAAAAAAAACAATTTGAAAAATGAAAAAAAAATTTTAAATTATTTTTTAGCGACATTATGATAGGCAACGACGTTCTTTTTTTTGTGTACTTTTTTTTATGGAAACAAATAAAATCGTATCCTTCTTTTTTTTACTTTGGAATCTTGTATACAAAAATGCAGAAATAGGCCATCTCTTTGGAGGAAATCTAAAGGAAAATTATTTTCTTATACATTTCCCTTAAAGATATGTTTATGCATATACAGTGAGCATCAAAAGAAACTCTACACTAAGAATAAAATTCTAACAATCACTAAAGTCAACTTTTGCCACTTAAGGAGAGAGCCCGAGAAAATTTGATGTTTAATTAATTTTTTTTCTTGTTTCAATTTTAAAATAAAAATAACGGTAATTCATTTAACGTATAATTTTTTTTTTAATGTACAGTTTCTTTTGACACTCACTGTATGTATGATATACGCAATTGTATAAGCATTTATGTTGTGCAAACGAGAACAAAAATTCATTAAAACATTGCCAGGAATTGTATTTAAAAAAAAAACCCATGACAAATTCTTTTTGAGAGACCAAGTACCAGTTTAAAGACCTTTAAGGATTCTTTTTTTTTCTCATTTCCAATTAGTTTTTATAAGTAAATTTTTATATAAAAAAAAGAAAAACGAAAATTAAAAGAAAAAAATCTCAATACTTTAGCACATTTTGAAAGAGAGCACAAATATTTTTTTTTTGTTTTTTTTGAATAAACTTTAAAAATTAAAATTTAATAAAAAAAGAGAAATACAAATAAAAAAATATAATAAAATACATGGTAAAAAAAATAATAATTTTATAAATCTTTTTTTTTTTAACAAATTATTGGTGAATGCCCGTAAAATATTTTATTATTATATATAAATTATGAAATGTATACATATATTATATACAGCGAGCGTCGAAAAGAAAGCGTACAATATGGATCAAATCAAATCAAATCAAAATTCCACTTTCACACCTAAGGAGAGAGCCCGAAAAAAATCGAAAAATATTTCTGAAAAAAAAATGTTTGTTTTTAATTTTAAAATAAAATTGCTTTTTAATGTTTAGCTTCTTTTGATGCTCACTTGTATATACATATATATATATATATATGGTATATATTTTTTTATATATTTTGTAATTATAAGCCAAGTATTGTGTTTAGGTATGATAATGATACGCGTCATGATATGTTTGTATTAAAACTTTTCTACAATATGTATATGTTAAACATATGATTGAAACCGAAACTCACAAATCTCATTTAATAAATATTAATAACCATATACATATATACTTACTTATATATATAAATAGTTAAACCGTCCTCGAATATTATATTTATCTTTTCACTCCTTTTTAATATTTTTTTTTTTGTTTTTTTTTTTTTAATAAACTCATATGTACTTAAACAATAAATAAAAATATTTTTATTATACAAATTGATTAAAACAAAATGAATCTGTAACTTTACATACATACATACATACATACAGTACATTAGATTATTATTATATTATTATAACCTCATGGTCGAATGTGTTTTATTTTTTTACTATACGTGGAGGTGACGTGATACGGTGATACTGATACTGAACGGTATAGCCGTATTGTGGTATTGTTGTATTTGTATTTGTATTTGTATTTGTATTTATATAAATAAGTTTTAAATAAATTTTGTCTATTTACTATAAAAATCTATTAAGCTTAATAATAAATAAACTTTACAAATAAAACAAACAAACAAAAACAAAACAAAAAAATTTACAATGCTAATACCCTACACTATTCATAGGCTTAGGCTTAGATTAGAGGATGTATACTTGCATTTAAGACAAATACAATACACGAAAGTCAAATTAACATTTAAATAATACAGGAGATAAGAAAAAGGAGAGCCGGTAGCAAAGGGAGGACAAGGAGACGGCGAAATAACTTAGATCACAAACACACAAGAGAGCGCGACTATCCTATTCATACTCAAAAATGAAAGAGCATGAGTTTGGTGTACATAACTTCATGTGATATATTATTTATTTGTAGCAAAATAGATTCAAAGACTAGCCAATTTACTATTTATTCAGTGACTAGCAGTTATAGTAAGTTAGGGCTTTACAAGAGAGACAATAGTATAGTAAAAGAATGTTCTAATCAATCCTTATAGAGGCTTAAGATATATTCTGTACAGAATAAGAATACAAAGATTCTGTAACGATGTTAACGAATCATCAGAACACTTATTTAGAACCTGTTACAGTGTTAAGGCATTTCAGAAGGCAACCTCTAGGGGCCGTATTTTTGTAGATATTGTATTGGCTTATTAGACGCAGAGTCACAGTTTATACTTCAGGTCAGACATCTTGCACAAACCGACAACTTCCTCTCAGCTGTCTGCTGGCAAAAACTCGGAGAGTAAATAAAATCGCCATAAAAAGTTTCTCTAAAATTTGTCGTTCGAAGCCGACTTTAAACTGCAGGTTCCGCCACTCATTGCAGAGTCTAAGCCTTTGCAAAAGAATTATAATGAAAAAAATTTGATACTTGATTAGAAGGTCGGATTCTAATCAAGTCTTATAGAGACTCAAGATATATTTGTAAAGATTATCAATAATTTTTTGTAATGATTATTTGTAAAGAGCATAACAGACCACCACAATATTTATTCAGAACCTGTACAATACTAAGGCATTTCAACAGGAACCACTAGGGTCCGTAGTCTAATTCCAGAGAAAAAAACCCAATGCTGATCCTGATCTTGTCAGTTTATATGCAACTTCATTGGTAGTAATGGCACTATGATCAACCTAAATGATCACTTCTATGGTCTGTACAAACCCTAAACTGTCAGTCTGTAAAACCATACCATACCTGACCTGACATCCTTAAATTATCGATATATTTTGTGTCAATTTGCTGAGCATTTCTTCGTGGAGTTAGATGTTGTTGAGAACGATAGCGAATTGATGTTTTAAGACATTGTCGCTCAGGCGTCTTACTTCTCCAGTTTCTTCATGTTTTTTAACCACTCTTCGAATGGTTGATGTTTCTTGATTGAAAAAAGGCACCAAGTTCTTTAGATTAGAGGAAATCAATACAGAACCGTATTAAGTACACTACGAATCCTGTTCTAAGAATTGCTCGTAGTCTAGTATGTAGTGTCTTGGCTTATTAGTAATGAGGGCCCAGGTCAGACATCTCCAACAAAATTTCATAACAGCAGTCTTCCGGTAAAAATTTTGGAAGTAAATAGAATTTCAATAAAAAAGTTTCTTAAATAACCTATCGGCGTTTCTAACCTTAGGTCCCCACCTCAAAGTATTAGCAAAAGGTTTTTGAGTACCGGTGTGGTTGGTGGCTTAAATGCAAACCCCTGCGAAAAAGAAAAAAAAAACCCACAAGAAAAGGTATAACCGGGTCAAATCACACGATCTCGGTAGCCACTATGCGATATCGCATCAGTTGAACGGCTGCATGCTCAAGTTATCGATAAAAAAATTGACAAATTGTGGACTGCGAAAGAGCAAGTTCGTGTTAAAGATGTGAAATCAGCTGCATTGGATTCCTCTGAACACTCTCACAAACATCGCCTATTTTTTTGATAAATCTTGCATTTTGACTACGTACGTGCTAAACCACTGGACTTCAATTTCTGCAACACATTGCGAGTAATCCTTTCAGTGAGACGATTATGGCGATCTTTAAATGGACGAAGGGAGCACTATATTTATTATTGGCACATGTTATTTGATGATATATACGTCCTTGGTGATTTGGGAACACAGACTGAATAAATGACAACTAATTTCATAGATGTAGCTTCAACAAGATTGCCGTTATCAACTGCCAAAGTTCGGAAGATGCTGTTCGAAGATCCGTTGTATACCATTTTTTACTTTTTCTTCTTTCTTTGAATACACGCATATTGTTAACCTCAGACAGCGCTTTATACTGCCTTGATAATATATTTTGATGGTAAATGTCGAAGTCCATGCCTTCTTGTGTGATTTAAAAGCAGCGCGACCTTTGTTTATACGAAACAGTAAGTCTTGAGCTGATCTGCATCCAGTTATTATGAATACTATCGCAATAGCAGATCGAATCGGTGGTAATAATAATTATGATGAGTATCAACCACAGAAGCTTATCAAGGTTGATGTAGTCCTATTATGCTGAGATTTTCGAAGATTTCCTTTGTGCAACATTCCGATTGCTTTTCGTTGACGCTCTAAATGAGACTCCATGTGTAGTCCCTAGTATTTTCTGCCATTTATTGTTTAAAAAATTGTACAAGTTCCAAGTCAGGAAAAATGTTATCAAAGAACTTTCGTAGGATATCAGTTAACAGACCTAACTGGGGTTTATTTTTTAACACATTTTATCGCACAAAACTTGCATTATAATAAATTACAAAAAACGCTACTAAAAAATATTAAAATCTTTATTAGGTTTCGGTTATTTGTTTCATTCTATAAATTTTAAAAAACATTTTTTTCAATTTAAAAGAATTTTCAATTTTAAATTTATGCCCGCTTTAAAAAAAAAATCGCCAATAATTTCTATAAAATTTTTCATTTTTTTATGTTAAAATTTTGCTGTAAAGTTTTATTATTTACATTTTATTTATTTATGGAAATGCGGCAAATACAAAAACTAAATAAATTTATTAACAAACGAAAAAAAGAAATGGAAAAAAAAATGTCATTTGAACTAATTTTTATTCACATGGAAAGTGAATGTGTTGCGGAAAAATGTTGTGAAATTTACTTCGTTAAAATTCTTTAATAAAATAAATTTCTATTTTTAACTGTTGGCCTTTAAAAAAATCAAAATGGTTTATGAATTTTAAATGATTACAGTTCCACTGGCTTAGATACAGAAAAAAAACTGCAAGGATATTCGAATAAAATTTTGCAAAAATTTCAAAAAAAAAAAAAAATTTTTTATTAACTGCAATTGCAATGTTGTCTTCCAGCAAGCGATTGGACATAGTTTATCCCTATATACAACAGATTTCAGATATCGTCACAAAAAATTCTACTTATTTACGTACGAAATTGGCCATTAACAGCCGGTTTATCGGATTTCGATCTAGTGATTCTGTTTCTTGCGTGCTTTCACCAACAGCACACACCAGTCGATGATAGGACTCCCTCAATTTAATCCTTCCATGGTACACAAGGTCGTCATCTTCGCCGACTTCCACTAATCGCAGCAACCAATACACGTCTCTCTGAAATATCCTCTTACTTCCAAACGACACGGCTAGCGCAGCGGTTGAATTTTTATGCGCTGCACAACGTCTATATCGTTGAAGAGCTCATGGAGCTCATTATTAGCTCGAATGCGGAAATCATTGCCAACTCACGCTGGACCAAAGATCTTCTAATAGCGTGATCTTGGTGGGTCAATGAGCCCACATAGAAACATGGAATTAATTGTTCATCAAAGAAGTTATGTTAACATAAGTAGCATTTTGATTTGCTGGACTATCGAAGGCTTGGTTCGGATATTTAGACAGTGAGCGCCAAAAGATCATAGATCAGCAATGAATCATTTTTTCGCAACTCATAAGTACTCATGAAATTTTGAGTATGAGTGAGTCCACAGTATTGAAATTTAACTACTCTGATTCATTCATACTCACTACAACATTGATTTATAAGTACAAGTTGCAATGAGTATGAGTACTACGTTGGCATCAAACTCATTACCATTCGAAATATGTTTGATTCATATGCCTACTCATTCAGAATCATAAATTTAGAAAACTACTTAATAATACTCATAAATGATTGGAGTGATCCGAATCATTTATCAAATTTTACAGTCTTAGTTATTATTGCATTTACAACAAAAGAAAAAAGACACACAAGCAAAAAACACAAAGTAGCAAACAGAGCAAGGACACAACCTTCTAGAGAGTATTGTAGTGTTCGTATGCGATTCATACTTATTTTGTCATACTTGTATATGTTGGAGAGTAGAAATCAAAAACATCATGCATAGTGTTGAGTATGAGTATGATGAGCACTTCAAACATCATGCTTAGTGTTAAGTATGAGTATGATGAGTACTTCAAACATCGTGCTTAGTGTTAAGTACGAGTATGATGCGTAGTTCAAACTTTGAATATGAGTAGTATGAGTATGATATTAAAATAAGTATGAATGCGTATAATCTACTCATCTTTTTGAATACTTATTGCTGATCTCTGATATATATTAGAGCCTTATAGTCGGGATAGAAATATATGGCAAGTACTATGTGTCTCTGATTAATCAATTTGCTGGAAACAAAAGTGTATTCTGTACTATTAGAGAGGCACAACTTTACTAATTTGTTTGAAACGCGATTCGCTCAGTTATGCTAAATTAAATATCAAAATTAAAGTTTTATACAAACAACAATAAATAAATAAATAAATAAATAAATAGATTAGACAGTGATTAACTAGTATTAATAATTACATTATAATTGATTCGGATAACAGAATACTCGTATTAGAAAACCTACCATATGTGATCAGAAATTAGTCGACAAGCAATCTTTCATGTTAAAACACATTAAAATACTTGATACGATATTGTTTCTCTACCACAATCAAATGTTTAGATATTTCATAGTATTAGTGTTTCTAAATATCAGTGTTGCTAAACAGGTATGTAATAAGACTGAACACATGATATTTCAACACCCTTTGGAACTTTAACTTTTGTTTTCAATTTTCCAGAGTATCGAAATGATATCCTTTCATACGGAATACAATCAGAAATTCTTGAAAATATTTGATTTTAAATTAATTCAATACGATGAGCGTAATGCCATCAATGGCTCTTTAATGTTAAGTAAAGATTTAAATGACTTTGATGTGGATATGGCTATAGTGGCGCCGAAACGAAAGAAACCCTGGACTCTTTTCAATCGAACCGTCAATGGTTGTAATGTATTGAGAGGCAATAAAATCTCAGCATTAGGTTTCGTTTCGAATATATTCCATCAGATTAAAGAAAACAATCCAAATTTAACACAGTGTCCGGTGAAGAAGGTATTGGAAAATATTTTACAATCATTTATGGAATCATTTTCAATGTTGTTTTTGTAAATTACAGGATATTTTTTATGTTTTACAATATTTTTCTTTTAATAAGGAAAACAGTCCACCCTATATGCCCGCTTCAATATTTAAATGCAGTTTGATTGTAAGACAAAACAGCATGATGTTATTTAAAATGTTGTTAAGAGTGGCAGTTACAAATAATGCTTAATGGAGTGTTTAAAGGAAACCCTGGCATCAAGGGATTTTAAGTTAAAGATTAAGAATATAAAACGATTAAAAAAAAATTGTTGCTTTAAACGATTTCCACAAATATGGACTACATTTACTACAAATCATATTTTCTTTAAATTTAATTAAGCTTTGTGATATACAGTGAGCGTCAAAAGAGACTGTACATTAAAAAAACTACATTAATAAATTACCGTTATTTTTATTTTAAAATTGTTTCATTGCCAAAAAAAAAAAAAAATCGAAATATTGCCAAATTTTCTCGGGCACTGTCCTTAAGTGGTAAATGTTGCGTTTGGTGGTTGTTGGAATTTTATCCTTAGTGTATAGCTTCTTTTGACGCTCGCTGTATGTCATCCATGTTGAAAAATTTAACAGAAAAAATCAATTTTAATTAAAAGTTGAGCACATTCAAATCGAAAAAAAATTGTTTACGAATTTATGCACGTGTATACTCCCCTATAATTAAACTACACAACTTCCAGACAACATCAAGCAAGCATTTACTGACAGATCGTGCTGACGAGACAAAATGTTAGTCAGAACAGTTGAATCTGAGATTGTTCCTTTCCACTACTCGATTAAAATAAAAGCGAATAAAGATTGCCGCTGTGTGATTTCGGTATCCACGTATATCTCTATAGTTTGTCTAAGAATACCGGTTACTCTCACATGCCTTTCTGGAAACATGCACATCCCTTGCAGATAATTTAATTTATTGAGATTATCGAAACACATAAATTGGTTTGAAAAATTTATCTTCTACTGAACTTTTACTTCACATGCACTCAGTGTTAAACATAGATCATGGCTTTTTTCCTTCCCATAATATATTTTCCTAGTTCCGCCACTATGAACTACAAGAGTAGGACAGAATACCCTAAATGTTGGTCTCACAAAAATTATAGTTTTGCATTGTCCTCCTGCATAAGAGCTTTCATTCGGCTTTTCTTTTGTAAATTCTCTTTTAACCTTTTGAAAACAGTCAATGAAATTTTACCGAGTATTTTTCTAAAACCAATTTGCTTTCAGGACGTAAGCCTCTGTGGCGAAGCTATCACAATATTAAGATTGTAAACGATTGTTACGAAACCCATATTGCATAAAGCTTTGTTATATCCAAGCAATATCCATGTGCACTTTTCATTTCCAATCGGACAATACCAAAGCATTAGTCAATTTTCCTTTTCAAATTAAGTTTCAAATGTAATTTAGCATTTGCAAAGGCATATCAAAAAAAAATTCACGAATACATATCCTGTTTACTTTTGCTAACCATCTGTTATTGTCATCTTATGTCACTTCGCCAGGCGTTAACCGCAAATTGACTTCACTTATTAAAAAAACAAGAAAAATAGGAGACTTTTGAGTATTAAAGGAAGCAAGTATAAGTCACCTTAGTCTAGTAGGTAGTGTGTTGACTTATTAGATGTGAGGCCACGGTTCAAGGCCTAGGACAGACATCTCCGAAGAGAAATCATCTTTTTGGATGAAGCACATTTACATCTTGGTGGATAATAAGCCAAATTGCCGTATTTGAGGCTGAAAAACGCCTCATGTGGTCTTGACATCATCATGCAGCTTCTCGTTGGCCCCATAAACCCCAACGTTGCTCAAGCGTAAATCGATTTATTACGTTCAGTCGGGATAATATATTGAATTTTGAGACAGAATAGAATGACATATGTATTGCCAGATTCGAAATGGCCTTCGCGATATATCAAGTGAACATTGAATATTATTTTACCTTTTTTACTTTACGTACCCTGATATACATGTATTTAGAGGTAATTAGTAAATAATTAATAAATTTTTATTCTTTTGTTTTTCTCTTTCCAGGAAAATCGGTTAAGATGTCACCTAATGAAACGTAAGTCTATAAGAAAAAAAAAATTTAATTTAAGAATTTTCAAAAAAAAAACCATGCCAAATCTACATATTTAAAGCTCATTAAACAATTGGTGCAAGATTCTATTCATTAATCAATCAATCAATCAATCTCAAAAAAAAAAAAAAAACATTAACAATCATTAAAGAATATGGTAAATTGTGAAAACCTGTTTAAAAAGTAGCTTGAATTTAACATTTTTAGTTTGCATGCCTCTGAGTGTCTGAGTGTGTGTGGTATTTTTTGCATGATCATACATTTTAAAAGTTGTTTAATTAGTTACTAAAAAAAAAATCATGAAAATTAAAAGAAAAACAAAATCAAATTCAACAAAATTCTGCACAAATACATACACCATCACCCAGCTATTTACAAATACACTCGACACCCAACACTTTACATCAAAGTCCATGCACACATTGATTACATATTGCCAAAGCATTTTTATTAAACAACAACAAATTGAGATTTTCTAGTTCATTTTTTTTCAACTGGCTGCCTGCCTGTATTTCTTCATTAATCGAATGCATACATACATACATACATACATACATACATACTTATTTGCTGTATTATTTCCAAATAATGAAACTATTTTCCAAACTCTGTCTATAGTTTACTTAGTCTATGTCTACGTTCAAACTTTTTTATGTAATTTGTCTACGTGTGCTCATATATGTTTCGAAACAAAATCCTTTTCTGTCAAAACGCTTTAGAACATCAAACTAAAAATTAAAAAAAAAGAAATGGAAAAAAATTGTATCGTTTCACTTGTGTCACATGCGCTCAAAATCAAATTCAATCAATCAGTATCATATTAAGCTCCATCTAAATTCGAAATAGAAATGAAATTTACAACAAAAAAAAAAAAAAAAAAAACAAACAAACAAAATTAATAAGTTTAGCATAGAATTTCAAAAACTCACTGTCACTGTTAAGTCCTCAAAAATCAGTTTTTACTAAAACAAACAGAATAAACTACCATTACTACTACTACTACTACTACTACCAGCAGCACTAGGCTAATGTGCTAATCTACCTTTTTCTACAATTTGTTTTTTTTTATTTTTCGTTTATTTCCCCCCGAAAAAAATCTACTTACCATACCATACCATACCATACCATACATGACATGATATGATGAAATCAAAAATAAAAAAAAAATAAAAAAATTTGAAATAAAATACAAAAACAAACGAAAAACTTACAAAAACTATACTCAAAAATAACGGATGAAATGCAAAAACAAATCAATTCAATACAAAATGAAAACAAATGTTTATAACGGTATGATGTTGATGTTGATGTTGAACAGTAATCAACAACACCATGGGCAAAGTGTTGCACTGTTGGAAACGCCAAATGGTGTTACGATAATTGGAAATAAACCATCAAATGGCAATGCCAGTACGACTGCCGGCTACACTAATGAGCATGACCACAACGATGTTGAAAGACGCCAGCTACGTCAAAATGCTAACGACAATGGCAACCATAACGACAACGAAGACGATTCATTCGAATATGCTACAGATCGTGAGAGTAGCGTTTATAATCCCACCACTATGCCATTACGCAGTGTAATGGCCCAGGCAGGTGGACGTAATTCGCAAAAGAATTCCGATAATGATAATGCACATGATAAATCCGATTTGTTGACTAAAGGCAACCAGTTGGGTATACCCGAATCACGTTTTTCCCGTTGGATACCCAAAGATCAAAGAGAGATATTGGAAAAGCAGGCTAAAATTATGGCCGAGCGAATGAAACCAAAAACACCGGAAGCTAAACGTTCGGAGGAAACATCCAAAGTGGCAACGGCGCCAACAGCTTCAGCCACAACAGCAGTGCAAAGTAATGAGCGCAGTAAACCAACCGAAACGGAAATCTAGTAAAGTATTAAGGAATTAAAAAAAAACAAAAACAAAAACAAAAACAAAAAAAACTAAATAATAATATTGTTTAACTAAGTACATGTGAAATTATTAAAAATAATTTTAAGAATGTTTAAACTATTAAAACACTACACAATTGAAAGAAATCTGGTATGTTTTAAGTGGCATATCAAGTGAAATTACCATGGTTGTCACCCATTTAATAATATTTTCCATGAAGCATGATTTTTTTTTTATTTTATGTATAAAAAATATTTCTGTTGCCGCCTTAATTTTTTTATTAACAATTATTTACTTTACATAGCGATTTACATAGTGATTTACATCGTGTAAAAATCTATTCATTGAAGGTCTTTCCATATTCCTTATAATCATCCTTCATCATCGAAAAGAAAAATTGATTACCCCAACCTAGTAACACGTATTCCTTTAACATCGTTACATACAGTTAAAGAAAAAAGTCTACATGCAGTGGCGTATGTAATTTTTATATTTTTTCCTCAATCATTTCTACGTTATTTTTTCAAATTTGCTTTTTCTTCAAACATTCTTAATTGAAAACGCCTTTAGCAATGCTATAACATCCTCTTTCAATTTGAAAGAAACCAGCGGGAAAACACAACTGCATGTAGACTTTTTTCTTTGACTGTATATAACCCAAGGAAATGAATTATTTTATCTTAGAAAATTAAACACTAGTTAAGCCGATAACGGGTAATTAAACACTAATTTCTAATGAGAAAGTAGAAATATTATAATAAAAGTATTGGCCATTGTTGGCCACACATTTTTCTTATCTTTCAGGCAATTTGTGGTTTGCACGCCAATAAATCTATTCGCCTTTTTTCTAAGCAATCCAATTTGTGACTTTCTTGTAGGAACTGGCCATGGCTGGTTTCATATTTTTTTTCCCTCTTTCAGGCAATTTGTGGATTACAACTTTAATAAAACTGTTCGTCGTTTGAAGCAGACCATTTTGACACTTTCTCGTAAGAATTGGGCATTGCTGCCTATACATTCTTTCCATCCTTCACGGAATTGGCGTTTTCCATGCCAATAAATCTGTTCATCTTTTGAAGCAATTAGTCAACCAATTATCGAGTTCTTTGTAAGAATCGAAGTGCTGGCCAACCAATCTGTGCCCTATCTATGATCGGGTGGCGTAAAAGATCTCAGCTTAAAGCTTTGCTGAAACGTTTTTACTTTGTGCCTTGTTTTGTAGTCCATTTTGATTGTTTTTCTTAAATTCATCATTTGTTAACGCTAAACATGAAAATCGATGAAAACAAATGGTAGTCAGATGGACTCATATCTGGAGAATGTGCCGGTAGGAATAGCAGCTCCCAGTCTTATGATTTTACTTTGTGTGTTGTTACATTCTTCTGTTACAAAATTATCTTGCCGTATCTTTCAGCCTATTCTGGTTGATATTCGATTAATGGTTGATCATTTGTTGTCGGTAACAATCTGTATTAACGGTTTTAAGGACCTTGCGCTGCATCACACCTTTCTGATCCCAACAGACACACAGCATTGTTTTGCTGCCGGTACGATTTGGTTTCGCAGTTAAATTTGATGGTTGTCACGGCTAAAAAAATCAATTTTACCGTTTAGAATTCTAAAAATTAAGCCACCATTTTTAACCGCCACACCCAACTCTTACCACTTAAGGGAAGTGCATGAAAAAATTTAAAAAAAATTTCTTTTTTTCAATTTGAAAAACTGGCAATAAAACAATTTTAAAATAAAAATAACGGTAATTTCTTAATGTATAGTTTTTTTAAGTATAGTTTCTTTTGACATTCACTGTATATATTAAAAGTCTAGCAGTAGCCTAAGTTAATTGGTATTTTGGTCGATACAAAGCTAGTCAATGGACTTCATCTATCGATTTTTGTCTTTAAATTCTTGTGTTATATTTCAAACCGTTTGAAGTACTGCTTTGCTTTGAAATAAACACAGATTATGGTTAAATTAGCACCAAGCCAATTGTCAATCTGATATTAAGATCTACAGTTAATGAAACAAGTCTACATACAGCGGTATATGATGAAAATTATGAAAGTGAAGAAACTGTTTTAGGGATGTTTAAGGCAGTTGCAATTAAGAATGCTTGAAGATAAAGACGAATATAAAAAAGTATAAACTAGAAATTATTAGAAAAATACTGTTGTAGATTAATTTTTTTTCTGTGAGTGTATAATGCCATATGTATTGCTTTTGTTAAAGATTAAAACTCTTTCAATTTGTTTCTAATTAAGCCCCCTATTACGTTAAAACTTTTTTCTTCTTTCTAAAGAGTTTTATTTTTTTTTTTTAAGCATACCAAGTGATTTCAATTGTGTATGTGTGATTATAGTTTTAATGAATTTTTAATAGTTTAAGGAGTTATTTATAAAAAAAAAAAATAAAATGAAACAAAATGGCGTCATTAAAAGACTGCTAAATGTAATTGTAATTACCTGTTTTACGTATACGCTAATTAAATAACAAACCGGTTTTACATTGTTTTTCAAAAAAAAAATAAAATAAATAATAATGAATTAATGTAATTATATTATATGTATGTATGATTTAATGAAAATTAATGTATTAACTGTTACACATA
>QOCX01000210.1:123623-168198 GCA_005959815.1 Sarcophaga bullata
TACTACTACTACTACTACTACTACTACTACTACCACTACCGCTATTATTATTATTTCAACGTACATACATACATACATACATACATACATACGTACATAAATGGTAATTGTTGTAAGTTGTTTATATTACGTTATATTCGTTATTCTTTCTTTCTTTAATTATTAATTCTGTTCTCATTATAATTATTTGTATTTTACTTTAATTATATAATTTCTAACTTTTTTTTGTATACAAACAAATGAACAAACAATTAAACAAACAAAACCAAAAACAAAAAAAAACAATTCAAATTCCTGTGTATAAATTTTGTGTATAATAATGAAATAATTACATGATCAAATACATTTTATTTATTCAATACAAAAACAAAAATAACAACATAAATTAAAAACAAAACAAAAAAAATATAAAAAAAAACAAAACCAAATCATCACTTATACCTGAATCATCTTGATTTTCTAATATTACCTCCCTCCTTCAATTCACTTCACTTCAATTCAATTCAACTCACAATCTCATATTCGTACAAAAACACCATGAAACACCATTATCATCAATAACCAACCCAATGTATCCAACGAAACAATTCATCGTCCGTAACTCCGTAACGTTCGTGCAACCGTTCATCCAACCATCGATCCATCCATCCATCCATCCATCCGCCATATAGTAGTGACACAGAAAGTGCTGACGTTAAGGCAACATCGACGGCAACAACTGCAACCACAGCCGCTGTATCGGAATTGGATGCAAATGCCCCAGTGAATAATGAAAGTGGCAGCAGCAGCACTATAATCAACAATAAGAAGTCAAAACGTTTACCATCATTTGCCGCCATTTTCAAACGTATGAACGAAAGAGATACAACAACAACAAATAAACGGAAGAACAACGAACAGGATGTCAACAATGAAGGTGAAGGTTTAACACCGACAACGGCAGCTAATGAACAATTGGTAACTGACGGTAGCACCAACATAAACACTGATGGCAATGACAATCAACCAAAGGTACGACAATTGTTTTTCTTTTTTTTTTTTTTTTTTATTGTTTTCGTTACGTTTACGTTTGATTTCTTTTATTTTTCAAAACACATTTATTATTGTTTTTGTTTTGTTTCATTTTCGTCTTCTTTTTTTTAGTTTTTTTTTTAGTTTTTTTTTTAGTTTTAGTCCAAAGCAACAACCAAATCAATTGTTAATTATTGTTGTGGGGCTAATAATTTCCTTCCCTTATCTCTCTTTATTTGTTAGAATTGATTAGGCGAAAGAGATTTGGAAATAGGTGAGAGAGAAATCTCTTTAAGTGACAGGAAAGACTTTTACAGGAATTCAGTTCCACATAGAAACAAAATGTTCGAAAGGCAGTGTACAATCCAAAGGGCAATCGACCACAAAACGCATGAGCTCTGCAAGAAAGACGTGTGTTACGTAAAACAAGTTTGCTGCAGTTAAATCCGTTATAGTAGCGATTGAACACTGAAACACAAGCCACATTGTGAAGGTACTCCTATTAGGCAATAGAGTGTAATAAATTAGCACCTTCAACTTCGCTTTCTTCTTTACGCAATCAAGAAGCCTCTAAATAAACTTGCTGACACCGGCTCATACATGAGAATTGTATTCTCAGTCGGCTTTTAAGGGTCAGAAGAGGTCAGTCGAAGTAAAATATTTCTCACACCGTCTTAAGAAACTGGGACACTTGCATACTTCCTTCAACAACAATAAAAAAATGTGGTGGTTCCGGCGTACATCACACTGAATTCTCATGTCCAGAACTTCAAGAGTTTCTGACTCCCAAATATTTACAATCTGACGCCATATTATTGCTGCATTTGTGTATGGCTAAACAACTTTGCAACTTTCGTGCATTAAAATTAACTTCATTTGTACGATACCATTCGGAGATTGATTGTAAATCGGTACTCCTAAGTTTAACATGAGCTAGGCTAATAGGATACCATTTAGAACGAAAACAATATTACGTACTCCAATTCAGACATGTAGCTTAAGCCATTACACATCTAGCACTGTGCATGATATCTGACTACAAGTGATTATTCTGAGTTATTGCAGTGATGTGGGTAGTGAAATGGCTTGGAAGACAAGAGCCAGTGGTTCAATCCCTGACTCACATCACTCTAACTAAACGAATATTTCTTTTTGGCCAAATCTCTGTGTTAAATACAAAACGATTAAATTAACACACATAACCTGAATGATGTGAGAAGCTAGGTTGTAATCCTGACTAAAGGGATTATAATAAGCTATAAAGTGAATAAATTTGAAAAAAAACTACGTAATCTTCGTACTATATATGCTCTATGTACTACAGCGTGTGATTTTCACGCAGATTGAAAAAGTAAAGTGTGTTAGGCCTGCGGCCATGCAGCTCTTGAACTGGTTGCTCATCTATTTAATGGCGTATCCATGTAGGTTTTGAATTGATTGTAAGCGTTATTCGTTACAGATCTCTTTTGGCATTGGCACATATCACAAATATTTTATTTAACATTGAAAATATTACACAGAGAAACCATGTGACAAAAACAAAAACACATCCGGTGTACACCACATGCTTACTAGACGAGAACTCTAAAAAAAAAATAAAAAAAAAGCATTATAAAATATTTTTCCAGCAGTAAATAACGGCCATAAAAAACTTTCGCAAATTTGTCGCTCAGAAGTGGCGTTAAAAGTTACAAAAACAAAACAACAGACTTGTTTACTTGATTAAGAAATAAACAAAAATATAGCAACAACATCACTATTCACGGAAGAGGTAAACAAACAAGCAACAACAACACTGCAAGGACGAACGTAAATAAGATACACAAACAACAAATAAGAAAGCATAAATAAAGGCGAACACCGATGTTTACGTTTATGGTGATTTCGTGATCATTCATCAGACTGTTTACGTTGCTATATAAAGGACAAGGCAAAGCATGCAAAGTCGAAGTAGAATTTCAGTCAGTCTTGTGTGAAGACGCATTGAAGTAAGCAATCGTGGTTTGACGATCTCCATTACAAAGACCTGCAGAACAATTGCGTAGTAATTGTTATTGTTTATTGAAAAATGCATAAACAAAGGAATAACAAATAAAACAATTGTTGTTGTTAGAATCTGTTGTGAACAGTGTCACACAAAATTGTGCGAATAATGAAGAATTTAATTAAAATTAAACACAAATTTATTTTTATTTGCAATCTACGAGCTAATATTTCAAACATTTTTAAAAGCTAAAAACGTAACAATATGGACAAGATAACGATTGACTTTCATACATACAAACATAATTGTTCATTGCAAAACTTGAGTCAGCATTACGACCTAGCTTCTCACCGACCTACTCAGAAGTGTTCTTAAATTGCATGGCCATCCATTGCACATTAATGATACTTACGGGCCATTGTGCTTTTTGATAGGAATGCCGAAAAACTCAACATTTCTGCAAACGATTTCTGTAGGATTTATGGGTATTAAAAAGAGAGAGAGATTGTCTTTCACCTCAAGTTACAGTGCCCTGCTCTTAGAGATTTTTTATCACTCACTTTATGATACCTTTAACCGAAATCATTAACAGTAGTTTCGCTGCAATAGTAAGATTTGTTTTGAACTAGGCTTAGCCTGAACTAGAGAATGTTTAATATCCGGGTAGAATATATTGTGAGCTTAATTGCTGGCCTAAGTGGAAAATCTTTCTGGAAACTTATTCTCATGTAAATGTAATGTGGAAAGTTTAAATTGAAATGAATGAAAGGAAATTATATTTTATACAATTGCATGAAATGCTTTTTCCCTTAGCCAACAATTTTTTTTTTGATACTCTACTGTGGGGATTTTCTTGTTTTCAACAATAAAGAATTTTCTTTTGAGTTTTCCCTGAACATTTGTTGATTTTTATTGAAATAAATTTCCATTCTGTTATTAAATTTGATTTGCTTTTTTAATATTGATTCGATTTCCTTCTTTTTTTTTAAATATTTTTACAAATCGATTGATGTAATCTCAGTGTGTTAAATGTTGTTGTCGTGAGTTTTGTTTTCTCTCTCTCTTTAATTTTGTCATTTTTGTTGCTTTTATTAGAACACATTGAATATTAGTTTATAAAAAAAAAACAATTTTATTTTTTGAATTTGAATTTGAATTAATGCTTATGAAGATAATTATTGAAATGATAAATAATAATGATAATAATAATAACGTAATGAAATTTCTGTGTATATGCATGTGTTTTTATTGTGTTTAAATTTTTCCCCCCCAAAAAAAAAAAAAAAATCAAATCATAACTAAATAAGGTTATAATATGGCAAACATCAACGCCCGAATGGACATTCAAATAAACTGAATTGCAAATATTTAAAGGTACATTTGAGAGATTAGAAAATAATTATAATAATTTCATAGAACCAATATTAATTTATTCATTCATATGGATTTTGAAAATGTTTAATAAATTAAATTGATAAATAAATTTATTTATTTACACACATTTAAGTTAACTTAATATACACAATATGTATGTATACTCGTATACTCATCATACGATATTTATGTATTACAAAGTAAATATTATGAAAAGAGTATGTGAAATGAATGAAATGGATGATTACGGTAAATATTTATGAAATCATAAACAATATCTTATATTTTGTCAGATTAAAGGAATATTTAATTAATAGATTATCATTTAACAAAAATTTACTTCTACTGGAATATCTTGTACATTGGCTTTGAATTAAGTGGGTAACAATTCTCAAGCGCTCAAATACCGCCTGGCAATTGTATTGAAAAAAAACATAAAAATGAGATATTGTGTAATCAGTGTTGCCAATACTGGGGGAAAATCCCTA
Organism: Sarcophaga bullata; assembly: GCA_005959815.1. NCBI lineage: Eukaryota > Metazoa > Arthropoda > Insecta > Diptera > Sarcophagidae > Sarcophaga > Sarcophaga bullata. The sequence goes on from QOCX01000210.1 coordinate 128,481, forward strand.
CAAATAGGGGTTTTTTTTATGAAAATATGTTAGCATTGGGAAGAAGGTGAAAGATCTGGTTTTTAATCGAAATGTACATCCTTTTTATAAGGACAGTGATGTTTAAAAAAAATAGATTCACCATGATCTAACATCTTAGAGACTAAATCTATACTTTAGAAGAGTACTTACTTATTTATTTAATTGGTTATAACAACCCGATTAACGGATTTCGGCCTTCCTTCCAGGCGCCTCTGCTTCTTGCGCGCCTACGCCAGTTGGTCTTACTAATCGATGACAGGGCTTCCTCGATTTGGTTCTTCCAACGGATACAAGATCGTCTTCTTCGCCGACTTCCGCAGATCCCCGCATCAAATACCCGTCTCGCCGGAGCATCCTCCTTCATTCGAACGACATGGTCGAGCCAGCGCAGCTGCTGGATATTAATACGCTATGCATAACGTCCATGTAGTTGAGCAGCTCATACAGCTCACTGTTGTATCGGATGGCGGAAATCTTCGCCAACTCGTTGCCTCATGAAGATTCAAATGCTGAAAGAATTCGATCCATTATAACTGAGTCATTATCATTAAGTCATATTATCTTAAATTCTTTCTTCAAATGTAAGGAAAAAATAATTTTTTGTGCAAGTGTCGGTTTAAAACGGATTAAAACAGTTGGCATCACTGCATGTAATCCATCAGTAACATACGTAAAAATCAAGATTTACTACCACCCTATTAGCAATAATCAAAAAACAATTTTATTACTTTTAAGTATTACATTTAGGACTCAATTAAGTGTCTTCACTTAATCTTTCTTATTACAATCCTATTGTCATTATTTATGTTTAATACATATTTAAATATGTATTCAAGATGGTGCTATTATGTATATCCATTAATTCCTAATATTTTGTTTATTTTATTTATTTGTTTATTACATAAGAATTACAAATTATATTTAATTATTACAAACAGAGTAACGTAGACCATATTCTCGGTGTAACAGACTAGAGATTAGGATGGGAGTCGAACCTAAAACCCACACGCTAATAGTCTAAAACAGAGATCTGCAATGAGTATTCAAAAAGTTGAGTAGATTCGAATCATACTCATAATTTCTGATAATTATGCGCATTCATACTTATTTTAATATCATACTCATACTACTTATATTCAAAGTTTGAAGTACTCATCATACTCATTCTTAATACTAAGCATGATGTTTGAAGTACTTATCATACTCATACTTAAAACTAAGCATAATGTTTTTGATTTCTACTCTCCAACATATACAAGAATGACAAAATAAGTATGAATCGCGTACGAACACTACAGTAGTCACTAGAGGGTTGTGTGCTTGCTCTGTTTGCTGCTGCTCTGTGTTTTTCGCTTGCACGTCTTTTTTCTTTTGTTGTAAATGCAACAATAACTAAGACTGTAAATTTTGATAAATGATTCGAATCACTCGAATTAGTTATGAGTATTTTAAGTATGAATCAAACATATTTCAAATGTTGTGAGATCGATGTGAACTTTGTACTCATACTCATTGCAACTTGTACTTACAAATCAATGTTGTAGTGAGTACGAATGAATCAGAGTAGATAAATTTCAATACTGTTGACTCACTCATACTCAAAATTTCATGAGTACTTATTAGTAGCAAAAAGTGATTCATTGCTGATCTCTGGTCTAAAACATAACTTTAGTATTATTGTATTAGTATATATGTTGTATGAACAGATATTGCAGTATTAACTTTAATATTCCAGTTTTGTATCCCGAATAAGAATAAGGATAAGAAGTGATGGTCGGCTGCTGTCAATTGTGATACAGAATTGATACCAAAGTGTCCTCCGTTTATTTTAACAAATAAATTTATTGAAATAAACTACCAAAAATATAGCATTTAATGAACATAACTTCAATGCTAAGCTTCAACAGAAAATGTTGACAATCGATTTCACAAATATCAGTTGCGTTTTGTTTAGTACAGTTTAACATTTCATTGTAGATAGTCTTATATCAGAAACATACTGGCAAATTGCAAAATAATGGTCCTGGTTGTCAAACCAATTGTGTACTTTGTCCATGTTATAGCATATATAATAGACCTTCATTTTTGATTGAGTGGGTTGAATGGCTGAATTTTTGTATTGGGAGTGAGGGTACTCCACAACAAGTCAAGCGCCACAAGCAGTTGCTCAAACGCCTTTATATCCAAAGAAAATTATTTTTTGGATTGATGAGATCCTTAGTCTACATGTCTTCAAAAACCATAATGGTCAGAATGCTACTGTAAATAGTAAGCGGTGAGCTTAATTCAAAGAAACCTTTAACGATGAACGGTATATTTGGACACTTCAATACAAGTTTACTTCAATACAAAATGCTTCAATGACAACAAGTTACCATGGAAATTAATTATGATGGCCAATATAAAAATTAAGTTAAGAAAAAAAACTTATCAAAAATCCAATACAAAATTTGTCAAATTTGAAGAAATAAAGAGGATTCAAGAAAAGCAATGTGTTCAACTGAAAGTTATAAACCTCTTCAAAAATACACCCATTACCAATGTGTTCTCTGTTGCAAGACAAAAAGAACAGAATTTTTGTCAACTTTCTATTTAAAATAATTGTTAAACACAGACATACACCAAGCTTTACTTTTCACAGCACTGTTGGGTTAATTTGATACATGAGTGCCGAGACCTATAAGTTTAAAATCTACTCCGAATAACAGATTTGTTGAGAAACTTTTTATGACAATTTTATTTACCAGAAAACTGCTGAGAGGCAATGGTTGCCAAAGAAATATTTTTCAGATTTCATTTTGTAAGGATGTATGCTCTAGAGCTTAAACTGTGGCCTTACTTGTCTACGGTGACTACAAGATCTTTCAGGATTTGATATGTTCAAAAGTTATGAACTCCTAAAGAAAGCACCCTGTACCAATACATTCTTAGTTTCCAAACAAAATGAATAGACTTTTGGCGAACTTTCTTTTTAAAATCATTATTAAATAAGAACGTTGATTGTAATTTTAATCAAGCTTTCAATAGAAAAAGAAAAAAAAACAGTTTACTTAGGAAGAAAAGAATTTTTTCTTTAATGCCTAAACTAATCATCCATTTCGTATTGCATATAATAATAATACTTGAATAATTTTATATGTACTCGTATATACTTTTAAGTTAATTTATATTTTCTAATCTAGAATTCAATTAAATTTTTATTACAGGAAGATAAACAACTCGTCTATGCAGAACTTGTATTAAAACCCGCCGAAAACAATGAACCACTGCCGGCAAAAAGTTCAACAACCGAATATGCGGAAATAGTTTATGTTAAAAAGGACGAAAATACAAAATAAGAAAATTTAATTATAAAATCTATGCTACAATAAAACAACAAACATCATGAAATAAATCTTAAAATTAAATTTAAAATTATATGAAGAAATAAAAGAAAACATAATAAAAAAAAGAATTTCTTTTTTTAAATTAAGAAAGAGAGAGAGAGAGAGAGAGTTTTTAAAACTAAATGTAAACTAATTGAGAAATAAAAAAATAAATGAATCACGATAAATCTATAATTAAAATCTCGCATTTTTAAACATTAAAATTATAAACATTTTACAGAAAATAAAAACGAAAATAAAAATAAAAATAAAAATAAAAAGAAATTCTAAGAAAAATCTGATGTTTTTATGTAGAAACTTGCACAAACCGATAATAAAATATTAAAAATCAAAAAAAAAAAAATTAAAAAATTAAAAATTTTAAAAATTAATTCTTAACAACACATTTGAAAATAAAAAAAAAACTTAAAATCTTTCTTTTTTTATTGAGAAAAAAAAATTTTGTTTTCTTTTAAAAAAACCAGCCATAAATTCAAAACATTTTAATAAAAATAAGAAATAAAAACAAATTCGTTAATATTAAGAGCATTAAACAATTATTGGCTTAAAAAAATAAATTCAAATCAAATACAAAATTTTATGTCATAACATTAACGCAAAAATAATTTAAAGATTTAAAAAAAAAAAAGTTTTTAATCTTAAGAAAATAATTTTTAATTGTATTTAGGGTATGTATAATAGTGTAATATTTATTATATTTTAAAACTATAAATCTAATTTTAAATAAACTTTTATATAATATCTCTAGTATTAAAGTATTTTTCTTTTTTTTAAACATTCTATTCGAATTAATTTTATTTTTTATTCTTCTTCTTCTTTTATTGCTAACATATTTGCAATTTCCATCCAATTTATGTTAATTTAACGGTTTTTTTTTAGTTTTTATTAATTTTCATAATGTATTATTAATTGTAAGTTGTAAGAGTTTTGTAAATTAAATTTTTAAAAAATTGTACAAAACATTTCATAATTTTTGTTTTATTTTTTATTTTTTTTTTTTTTTTCTAAAAAACAAACAATTTTTTTTTCTTGTTTTGTAATAAATAAAGAAAACCATTTAAGAATAACAATTGGAATTTTATTAAACAAGTTTTTTTTTTCCAATGATTGTAAGTACAATAGAATAGCAACGTTTTGTGACAACTTCTGAAATGGAGTACCGTTGAAAATGGGTATTTTGTTTACCACACTGCAGAGTTTTCCAATCATAGGTCAAGACAATTTAGAAGGCGGCGTATTGTTTGTTGACTGGCATTATTTTTGACAAAAATCTCCTGATTTACTCTTATAACCAGTTTCCAGTTAAGTTCCTAACGAACCTAGTTTCAAAAAACAATTCAAGCAATCAGTTCTTGCCCATGAATATTAAGGATTTCTTAGAGGTATTCTGGATCATTCAAATCTTATATCTTATATTCTGATATCTTATAAGGGTTTCAAAACACAGGAATATCGTTGGAAATTATATTGCTGATGAGCCGTTACGAAGCTCAAAATCTACGACAGGGCATAGATATACGAAACGCCTTAGTTAATTTGAATATAATCCAAACACAAAATCACAGAGAAGATCCCCTTCTTAGGCACCAAGAGGATCGTCTCAAGATATGCCCGTTCTCATAGGCACTATTAAGGTCTTTAAGCAATAACTGCAAAATGCAAACCTAGAATAAGTGTTACGGCGTAGTAATAAATATAGAAACAAGGAAACTTATGTAGTAATAAGGCATTTTTAGTTTATAAAACAATTCTGATCGAAATAAGTAGTGAGTGTTTCTAAGCAAACAGAGGCAATTTCGAAAGTGGCACATTGCCGTGGCGAAATTTTCACTGAAAGTCTTTAAATTTACTCGGATAGCAAGGCTGCAATCAAGTTCCTAACTAACGTAGTTTCAACATCCGTTTTAACATCCGTCCATAATTGGCCATTACGATCCTTCAGTCAGGATTACGGCCTAGCTTCTCACACCACTTACGTTGTGGGAGTTAATTTTATACATGAGTGGCGAAACCTATAGTTTAAAGTCGACTCCGAACGACAGATTTTTGAGAAACTTTTCATGGCATTTTTATTTACTCTCAGAGTTTTTCCCAGAAATCTGCTGAGAGGAAGTCGCCGAAGAAATATGATTTTCATATTTCGTTTTTGATGTCTGACCGAGAATTCGAACCTTGGCCTTTCGTCTAATAAGCCAACACACTACATACTAGACTACGGCGACTTTCGATGCCGAATACTGCTCAAAGAAATTACAAATCATTCAAAGGTAATTCTTATTTAAGTTACGAAACATTGGTCTGTCGTTGAAAATTCCATGCTGATGAGCTGGACCTGGCAGTCTCTGACCAATTACAGGGTATAAATATTCCCATTGTCCACTTGTTTTACGAAGAGGCACAATCTCGTTGGCAGAAGGAGCGTACGTGCAATATTGCCAGGTTCTGTTGCACACGTTTGGGCAAGAAGAGAACTGACTCACCTCTATTTTTGAATCGTATGGCCAACTATCACAAAATAACGATCCTTAGGCGCCACTGCCCTATTGGTAGGCTCGGCATTCCGACTAATGTTTCCTGCAGAAGCTGTGGATCCAACTGTCTTCCACTTTACGTTTTAATATTCCTGCTCTTGTCATAAAGAGACGAAGGTTTTTGAAGTCTTATTTTCTGACATCTTTGATTGAACTTTCTAGTAAAAAAAAAAAATTGTGTCGTAGCTTTGTGCGACCTCTAACTTCATTGTAGATAGTTTTATACCAAAACAATACTGGCAAGTTACATAATAATCATCCTAGTCATAAAACTTATCGTGCACTTCATCTATTTTATGGCGTACGTGTTATTTGGGGTAATGTATACGTAAATTGGCTGAATTATCGCATTGGAAGTGAGAGTACTCCACAATTTTTTGTCCAAACAGCTTTATATTCACAAGCATTGCGAACATATGGTTTCAACAATCAAGATGACCGATGGTCATGTTAATAGTGTGAAGAACTGTCTAGGTTTTTAAGTTAGAGAGAGAAAGTGGGAATTATTTCAAAATTATTCTAGAGAAAAAGAAGTGAGGAAAGCACATTTGAAAAATATATTGTCGTCTCTCCTTCCCTCTCCTGAATGTTGGGAAATATCTCATGGGGGCTTCTGCATCAGCTGCAACAACAAGGCAGATAAGGAAACCGGTTGAATAACCAAGTTGTGCGTTGCCTATGCTAACTTTACTTATAAATTGTTCGTGTAGCGTTGTATTAGTGGTAGGGTTGAATGAAACTTAGTGGGTATATTACGAACAGTGGGTATATAAAGAACATTTCGAAAAGAATTTTAAAAATTAATTTCAATTTCTTTTTAATTTATAACAACTGACCATAACCTCAATTTATTTTTTCCTTAACTTTACTGTCCCGTTAAAAGAAAAAATTGTTTTTATTTTTCATTATTTTTCTTAACTTTTTTTCTAATTACTGCTTAACTAATTTGCAACACAACATTAATTGACCTTGGGCATATTTTGACAATAAAATTGATGAACGGCATTGTCAACTTCAACCTCCAACTCCAACCTCCACCTCCTTGACCATGATATAAATATAATTAATGGATACATTACGATTAGTCTTTGGCCTACAATATCAATATTATTGTCATTCATTTCATTATTTTATATTGTTTCCTTCGTGTTATGTGCACAAGTGTCACGTTTCCATTGACTTTGGTGGAGATTTACAATTTCCTTGTGTAATTGACAGCACTGTCTTCGACCGGCTTTGTCGTTTACTGTTGTCTGTCATTAACTTTGTTTGTTTACTTAAACATCCAAAGCTGTCTAGTGTTGTTATACTTTTCTTTTTGGTTTTTTTCCGTTTTGTTTGTTTATAATCTTCCGTTAGCTTATACACTTTCACCCGATACTTTCACTCAAAAATCTAAGTGATGAGGTGAGCTTGTCATTGAAAATCTTTTATCTTGCGTTGTAAGACAAACGCAAAGATAAATGTTGCCATCTATTTCAAACTGTTTATAATCGTGAGTATAAATGTAAGCAATTTATTGTCTTTTTCTTTTTCCTCCTTTTATTGTTTTTTTAGTTGATTTTTAACAGCGACCATAAAGCCTGTGAATATAACATCAAAACAGATGAGACACAAAAAGGCATTTTTTTTCTTGCAATTGATGAAATAGGCAGAAAACGCTTATAATACGAACAGGAACAGTAGGAGAGAGAGAGAGAGAGTAAAATGATGGATTTTATTACAGTTTTATTTACAATAAATTAAATTGAAGTCCTTGTATATTGAAATTATCCCATAAGCCTTAAACGTAAAGACAAATATTCAATAAAAATCGGTAATAAATATTATTGTAATAGGGATTTGATCAAACGGTAGTGGCATAATTGATAAATGATAAAAATTTATAAATTCTGTTTAAGGAACACCCCACAAATTACAAATTACTAGATGGCTCATGACATTTCTTAAGAACTTATCAACTTGAAGTCAATTGTTGGCTTAAATTCATTGTTAATAATGCTAGCACTCAAACAGGTAGCGAAATGACCCACATATTTCCAGCTTTCAGGCAAATTGTGGAATACAAGCCAATAAAATTGTTCGGATTTTCAAGCAAACCGATTAGACACTCACTTTCCGGCTTGGTCGTATCTCATCGGGGAAAGCAAATAGTAGCCTGCAGGAGTCAAATCTGATGAAGACGGTGGACGTGGTAGCAGATCGCAGCTTAATGCTTTGATTTTATGCTGTGCAGATTGTGTTACACTGTTTTGTAGCAATATTACTTTCCCGTGTCTTGTGGCCCATTCATGGCCGTTTTTTCGATTAATGCATGTTTAAAATTGAACATTTGTTATCGGTACCGACTTGTTTTCACCAGGTCTTACGACCTCATGATATACCACACCAGACACACAGCATTTTCTTCCTTCCAAATCGAATTGGTTTTGCAGCTGTATTTAATGGTTGCCCCTCCTTATATACACAATTGGTCATTACAACCCTTCTCTCACCTCGTATATTATGTGTGTTAGTTTTAACCAGGGAAGGGACTTACATTTTAAAGTCGACACCGAACGACAGATTTTTTAGAAATTTTATTTTACACTCAGCAATGCTTTTATCATAACTTTCTTGAGGGGAAATCGCCGAAAAGGTTTAAACCGTGGCTTCTCGTGTAAAAAGTCTACTAGACTGACTCCCTTATTGACCCATGATTTTTATCATTTAAGTTTCAAAAAATAACTCCATTTTTCAAATCCAGTATCAATTCGATGCAATACAGATTTTCTGTCGTGTCTTTGGAACAAAATTTCATAGGTGGCTTCTTTAGTTTTCCATCTGTCTGTCATTCAATTCATTTGGCCCCCATTCTCTACAGTTTTAAACCTTTCCAGTAGTTTTCAAACGTTCAGAAATTGTTTGTTATGCGCCATTTAACATTCCGGGCATTTGTTTCTGATCGAAAGTGTCATCTTGATTCCATGTTTGCAATTTGGCGTCATCAAACTTTATTTGTGGTATCTCACGTTCTTCATTTCTCACATTAAAATCGTTATTTCTGAGCCTATTTTCTAGATCATGATCACCATATGCCACGACAAGCATTCGATGTGAATCACAAGCACTTTTCTTCAACTGAAAATACAAATTTTGTTTTTCCCGGAAATCTTAATTTTCTATTATAAAATTTGGCATCTTTAACTTGATGAAAAACAATTTAATGTTGTTTGTTTACTGATTTGATGTACACTGAATATGTTTGACAGATACCATCAGCCATTCACAATACATACATGTTTCCCTATGGAGACATTTGTACCTTGAGGCATTATTAACATTTCAATGCGTATTTGAAGTGGTTTTACATTGAACTTAGCTAATTCAACATGGCAACAGTTATTGGCAAATTTTTGATGCTCGGCAATCACCAAACTTAACTTTTACTACTTAAGGAGAGCCCTAAAAAATTTGACAATATTTTGAAATTTTTTAAAACAATTTTAAAATAAAAATAACGGTAATTTATTAATGTACAGTTTTCTTGAAGTACAGTTTCAATTGGCGCTCACTGTATGTATATTTGCATTTGATGTTGGTAATACCCACGATTGTATTATTCACGTCAAATCAATGCTAGTGATGCATTATAACAAATAAATTTTTATTGAATCTCTAGACTTAGACTAAAAAAAAAATAAAATTAAAAATATTTTTGCTTTTATTAATTAACTGTCTCTTATTAAATAACGGAATTTATTTACTAACTGTTTAACTAATTTAATTAAGATGTCTATGTCATGAAAAAATGTGGGCGGCATACGTCTGGGCTTAGAGGTCTTACTATGGCTGCAAAAAAAAAAAAACAAAATCGAATAATTTTCTTTTGTCCCACTCAAAACCTGTAAAGTTTCATAATTATTACAAAAAAAAACTCTTTTTTTTGCTTTAACACTAGACTTCAAACGTGAATGAGAATGAAAATGTTGGCGTTAAACGAAAATCTATTTCAGAAATTGAAACCTTGCTTAACATAACTGTAAAACGGTTTGAATACTAAAAAAAGAGTTCAGTTCACCTAAAATTGTAATCAATTTCATTAAAAATATATTTCCATGTACCATAGACAACATCGTGTATTTGCTGAATGGGCTCTGAAACAGTTGGCAACTGACCGTAATCGTTCATCAATCGTTTTTTAGGAATGGAAGCCATTTCTGGATGAAAGCGTATAAAGTCGAAGAGCATTCAATGCCTTAAGAAAAATCTGAATTTTGAGTCTGGTCTATACCTCTTTCAGGACAACCTAGAACAGGCCAACATTGCCAACATAACATCTCTTGGCCTGAATTGGATGATCTGGACAGCATGTGCTTTCATTAGAAAGGCGTTACATGCCATCATAAGACGATCAATATCCATTACAAGCGATTTCAAGGCATGATCATCAAGTAAAGGTAATGGCCTTCTAGATCGTACCATGTGACTACGTTAGACTTTTTCTTGTGGGATTTTCTTAAGCCACAAATAAATGCGAATAAGGCGCAAACTACAAACGTTCTCATGTCCAACATAACCCATGTCATTGGTCAAATTCAACTTGGTTTATATGCCAGAGTCATGGAAATTGAAATTAAAGTCGTGACAGACATTTAAACGATCTTATGTTCCATATATGAAGTCGCTGTAGTCTAGTAGGTAATATGTTGGCTTATTAGACGTGAGGCCATGGTTTAAGTCCCAGATCAGACATCTCGAACAAAAACGAGAAAGATAACATTTCATCGGCGATTTTCTCTCAGTAGATTTCTGGCCAAAAATTCTGAAATTAAATAAAATTGCCATGAAAAGCTTCTCAAAAATCTGTTATTCGCATTCGACTTTAAACTATAGGTTTAGACAGTTTAGACATCTCCAGCAAAACGAAATATGAAAATATATTTCCAAGGCGACTTCCTCTCAATAGATTTCTGGGGAAAGACTCTGAGAGTAAATGAAATTGCCATGAAAAAGTTCCACAAAAATCTATTGTTCCGAGTCAACTTTAAACTGTAGAGCCCGACACTCATGTGCAGCTAACATAAATGCTGTAGGAAGCTAAGTTGTAATCTTGACTAAACGGTTTTTATGATGAATTATGTAGCACAGTTTTGAATCCAATAAAAAAACAAAATCACAAACTGTAAACCAAGTGTGAGAAAGGTTACGAAAAAGTAAATTTAATTTAAAATAACCTGGCAGCTTATCTAGAACTTTAATAGCACCTAGGACAATATAGAAGATAAATATACCAAAAGAAATTTATGTCCCTTTAAACCTAAATACACATTCACCAATTTGGTTTTGGAAATAATACCAAACAAAAATTTTTGCTGATTATAACAAATTTTGTTCATTTTCGTGCTCGTTTTCGTTTTGTTCGTTTTCGTTGTCTTGTAGTCTTTTGCCACCGCTCACATTTAATAAGACAAGTGGGAGGTTAGCTCTGAGCATACGTACGTTCGAGTGAATGTGTGTACTGATGCCGTATTTCTTATTCATTGATGATTTATATTCATAATGTCTCATCCATTCATTTTCAGACACAAATCACCTTTGGGCCATTAGTGTAGAGGTTTTTGGCAAGAAAAAGAAAAAAAATCTTTTTTTTTTTTTTTTTGAAAATTCAAGACAAAAAATACATTTGCTCCTGCTTTTTGTTGGTACTTTTGGTTGGTTTCTTCATTTCGTTGCCATTATTGCCAACCAACCAGTATGCCAGTATTAGATACTCACAGTAACCAGCGTTGTATAATACATCATCCAAGTGTTTATTGCGTAAAATTCTATGTGCACTTGAAATGAAAGCCAAGATAAATAGAACGAGAGAGAGAGAGAGAGAGAGAGAGATCATAATATTCTAAGAGAAATATGTTTAAATTTCTTTATATTTGAGTAATAAATGTGCTAAATTACTTGAGATGTAATTTTCAAGCCAGTAGAATTTAATGTTTTACCTGACCAAGTACTCTCTCATACTCATACTTACTTATGTTTTATGCGAATACTTACTTACGTATACGATTGTAATTGGAATGGCAAAGTTGATGACAGCCAGCTTGAAAATCACACACAAAAAAAGTGACACAAAAAGAAAATGATAAAATGTTGGCATTTAATATCAGGCTACACAATATGCGAAGACAAATCGTGACGGTAACTCATCTCTTAAAAGAAGGACAATCATTGTTTAATATCATAACGTTTAACATTTTTCTTTAGTAATTTTGCTGTGTGCGTAAGAATTATTATAGTAATGTTTAGGTTAGATAGATTAAATAGAAGAAAAAAAATTTAAATTTTCATTTAATATGAACGAAAACCAACTAAAAAGTACTTTAAAATAGAGTATAACGCTCGGGACATTTCATCGTTTGGGGTTTTCTTTTTATTGTTTTCTTAATATTTTAAATATTTGAGAGCCTTTGAAAATTTTTAATCTTTTTTTTCTGTCTCTTTACTCTTTAATGAGCCTAAAAATACCATCTGCTGCTGTCTAAATCTTTATAATTGCCTTCGCATGCAGTTGAAATAGTACTGTCTACAGACGATCTATTGTTCTAACCTCGATTTATAGTATAGGCTCATAATACGACCGCTAAACAAGCACTGCTCGTATAACCAGGTTGCAGTTAAGTTCCTAACGAACGTAGTTTCAAACATCAATTCAAGCAATCAGTTCTTGCCCATGAATATTGAGGTATTCTGGATCATTCAAATCTTGTATCTTATATTCTGATATCTTATAAGGGTTTCAAAACACAGGAATATCGTTGGAAATTATATTGCTGATAAGGCGTTACAAAGCTCACAATCTCCGTCAGGTCATAGGTATACAAAACGCCTTAGTTAATTTCAATATAATCGAAACACAAAATCACAGAGAAGATTTTTTTCTTAGGCACCAAGAAATCTCTGGAATGCAATAGTTCTTTGAATGATAAAACGTTCACTAATTGGCTTCCAAACGAAGAAGTACTAGCCTAGAGTGCAGTGCCTTGCCAAATAATATGTTCTAATCTGAGATTCTATCATTGCCGTAGTCTACTAGGTAGTTGGTAGGTAGTTTTTATACCAAAAGGTCACTTGAGCATGCATAACTGCCCGTTGTGAGGCCAAGGATAAGAGCAGTTCTCTTACTAAACAAATTCCACCGAACTCATAGAAGTAATTGGTCTGGGCAGGAGCTGCATACAAAAAGCACAACTCCCCTAAGCTGGAAACCAAACTATTAAGTAATACGTTGGCTTATTACACATGCGACCTCGTTTCAAATCCCAGGTCAGACATCTTCAACTAAAACGAAATATGAAAAAAAAATATTTCTACGGTGACTTCCTCTCAGTAGATTTCAGGGAAAAACTCTGAGAGCAAATAAAATTGCCATGAAAAGTTCCACAAAAAATCTGTCATTCAGAGTCAACTCTAAATTCATGGGTAAAACCAACGCACACAACATATGTGATGTGAGAAACCTAGTTCGAAATCTGACTGAACGATTGTAATAAGAAATTGTGTATGTACCATGTTGTGTATGTTGTGTTGTTGTAATGTTATTCGGACTTGATTAACTAAGTTGTCTTATTAATACGTCAATTGTTCTTCAGATATTTTTTATGTAGACTGAGTTTATTAACTTTATAATGCACATTGTGACGACCTACTTAATGGCAAACATTATTCGCCAGTTTAGAAGATAAAATAAGTAGACGAGTTTATTTGCAAAAGCCATTAAAATGTTTAAGTAACCTTTTGAGTACTTGTTTAATAAAAAAAAGTTAATAAAAGATGAATTTTATAATTCGACTTCAGGGGTATTTAAAAGACAACATACTCCCTCCGAACGACTGACATTTGGCAAATCTTTTTATAACAATTGCAATTCTTCTTAGTGTTTTTGCCAGCCAGTATACTAGGTAGTGTATTGCCTTAATAGTCGTGAGACCACAATTCAAATCCCAGCTTGGATAGCCCGAACAAAACGAAATATGAAAAAATATTTCTTCGGAGACTTTCACTCAGCAGATTACTGGCAAGAAGTCTAAGAGTGAAACAAAATTGCAATGAAAAAGTTACTCAAAAATCTGTCATTTGAAGTCTGCCACTCGTGGATAAAATTAACAGATTCAACATAAGTGGCGTGTAATTCTTGCTGAAGGGTTGTAGTGTATGTATGTAATTGCTTGTATTTGTTTTTGGAAGTTTTATTGTGGAAGTCGCAAATAGAAATATTTTTAGAAAAAATGATGTTATATTTGATATTCACCTCTGATCCTCAATTCCTCAACACGCGCTGAAATACAACTGTAAGTAGGTCTAAAATCAGGTTCCCCCTTAGGCAGCATATCATTGTCATACAAATATATTATGAAACCTCAAGCAATTCATGCAGCAACTAATCAATTTCGCATTAATTTCACTCTTCTCGACACAAAACCATCAGTAGGACAAGGAAGTATCTACTGTAACATGAGACGAATTGCCAAATCGTTATTTGCCTAAATTTGTTGCCTCTCTGTCCTTTACGTGGACAAAGGACAACAAGGACTACATGCCATTAAAAATTTAGCGAAACAACCATCGATACAACATCGTTATCAACATTAAAATTGTCTGCTTCTACATTGGCGGCAATATTATTTCCATCGAAATAACAAAAGCTTATCAAGTTATGCTAATTGAATTTTTATTTCCAAAAATTCGTCAGCCAAACATTAGCCAACTTATGATGCAGCACGCTTACGTTACCTAATCTTTGTATTAGAGAGCTTGGTCACAGGTGTCGGAAAGTGAGAGGCAACAAATCTCCGTCTTTTTGTGATAAGATCGGGGCACTGATACATGATGTAAGAGACAGTATCTATCTCTTCCTGAGGCGCACAGATGCCGAAGAAATAATTTGCCGGAATGTCGAGTCTTTCGGCATGTAAGATAGTAGTCCGTAGGAACCATTATTGCACGAAGAATGACCTGGCAGTTTAAGAACAGCAGTGTGTCAGTTGTCTTCTTATCCATGAGGATAAAATGAGGATAAAATATTTGAAGATTATCTTGAATCCCAAAACTCATCTGAAGAGCGAATGTACTCTTTATACCTCTAATAGGTTTAAGAGAAAGATTTGGCTGCTTAGACTACTTTATTGGGCTGTATTAGTGCCAAGCTTGTTGTAATGTGCTTACTTTACCGACCTTCTGTTAAAGCAGGCTTAATTAAGACCAACCTCAGAGCCACAGCTCCTGCAAAAGTCTTTTGGCACAATGCCAAGTCTTTCAGAATGCCATCAAAAAAGGGCATTGGGCCGCATTTGCGGTAGTAAATGCATGCCAGATTATAATGAAAAAAAAACTCTCTGTGTATACACATTTTTTTCTTCTCCACTGTATCATATGTTTCTTATGTCTGATAATCCTGCCCTTAACAGGAATCTACGAAAACAAACATTTCAATTCAATACATAGCGCTGCATGAAAACCAGCAAACCAAAAGAGAAATAATAACGTGAGTGTATGAAAAGGTTTTTTGTGTCTTAAACGGCATAAGGGGGAACTTACTCTTCTTTGATGGCAATCTTAAAACACTATACGGATTCACCAAATTTTTTGGCATAATTCACCAGCAGGTGACTATATGTTTTCAATTCTATGAATATTTATGCTTACAAAGCAAAACTATTGCTTTTTAACAATTTTTTCTTTTGTTTTCTTGGTTTCTTTTTTTTTTTTTTTTGGCAAAGTATTCTCACGGATATGAAGATAGGATAACCCCTTGCATTCGTACATTGACTGTACCTGTACCATATGGGCTGAGTAGTTTTTTGTTGTAATTTGGGAAAGTATTTCAAAACATAATCCAAACTATTCAGTCGACTTACTTCAGCTGCAATATTTTCTCTTCTTCATAACTTTGTGCAGCTGCTATTGTTGTTGTTATTGTTGTTATTGTTGTTGTTGTTGTTATTCTGTTAGAATTGTTTTGGATGTTGTTAAACCGAGACCATTTTGTTGCACATTTTTTTGTTTTTTTTTTTTTTTTTGTAGTTTTCATGTTGCATGTGTCAGATCTATTTGGCAATGTTAATAAACTACACAAAAATACTCCCACGATAATGCATTAGAAAGAACGAGAGAAAAACAGAAGAGATACAGAGTAAAAAAAAAACTACGTATGAAAAACTCAATGTTGTCCGTTACTTTTGTGGAAAGAAAATCTATGTAAGTCACTAGAAATAACAATAACAACAGGGTTCCTTGTAGAAATTTATAAACTTTTCTATCAACTGACAAAGAAAAAAAAGGTTTTCTTTTTGTTTTTATTTTTTGTTTTATTTCTACTGACAACTGGATGCTATTTTATCCACAAACTGACTACTTACGAGATGAATTCATACAGCAACAGCAGTAGTACAAGATGAAATTAGATTTTCATGTGAAAATTTCTCTCATACGAAAATATTATTAAGAACGCTTTAAATTCAAGAACAAAAGCAAATTGTCCAGATTTGAGAACATAATATTTCCAGTTGAAACGAATTGTATTAGAGAAATAAGAAAATTCTTTTGCATTCCTACTGTATATTGAATGTTTAAGTCAAACCGATTCTATCTTTTGCCGGCATTTGTTAAAAAAAATACAATGCCAAATAACATAATGTCAACCAACTGCTCGTAAAACTTTGCTTACTAATTATTCTCGGAATATTTTATACAATCTTTCTTACTTTTCTGCGCACTACAGCCTTTCAGTCAGGATAACAACCTAGTTTCTTACACCATTTATGTTGTGTGTATTAAAATCGATCACGAACTACAGAATTTTTTGAGAAACTTTTCATTGCAATTTTATTTATTCTCAGAGGTTTTGTCATCCAGAGATGTCAGGACTGGGATGTCTGGACCATAGCCTCACATCTAATAGGACAGTACGCTACCGACTAGGCAATGTCAACTTTACACAGATCAACGTATTCAATAAATAATTTTGCCTTTACACCAATCAACGGCGCATTCATATTGAGGTACTAAACCGCAAATAGTGCTGCAGTGGACACAACTGTTATCGAGGAAAGCATCAAGAAAATTCACAACTTATTGCTAATAAAAGGTAGCTAAAGGTCTTACGATATCAAAGAATTATGTTGTACATATCGTGCATGAATATTTTGGTATACGAAAGCTCTATGGATGCCACTCAAGTTCACTATCAATCAAAAGCAAATTAGAAATTGTGATTCTGAGCAGTATTTAAAGCGGATACATACCCGCTATCATTTTTATATAACCCTCGAAGAAATTAAATTAGAAAATAAAATCAAAAAAACAAAAACAAAAAAAAAATTTTTTTCATCTGTTTTTTAACTGTTATTTCCTAATGCATACAATGCTCTGTGCGTATGAGTAATATTTGTTTGGTATGTTATAAGCGTAAATGGTAGTTATTTATTGCTCATACGTACCCATGCATGAGTATTTGTGTGATAAAATTGATTCTTTGACAAAATCTGTCGCATTTACAATAACTTTTCTTAGAAGAAAATGTTTTAACTGATGTAACCATAAATGAATTACGTTCGGTTCTATTACAAGCGTAGAGCGTAGAGGTTGGTAGAGTTTACTATCAAAAAGTTGGAATAGACATACTTAGGCCATATATCGCTCATTGTAATACCATAGTTATTCGTTTCCCTTTGTTAAGTAACAGAGATGAGTAGATTCGAATCATACTCATAATATCTGATAATTATACGCATTCATACTTATTTCAATATCAAACTCATACTACTCATATTTAAAGTTTGATGTGCTCATCATACTCATACTTAACACAATGCATGATGTTTTTTATTTCTACTCTCCAAGACTCAACATATACAAGAAAACACAAAATAAGTATGCTTCGAATACGAACACTAAAGTACTCACTAGAAGTTTGTGTGTTTGGTCTGTTTGCTGTTCTGTGTTTTTTGCTTGTGTGTCTTTCATCTTTTGTTGTAAATGAAGCAAGAACTAAGACTGTGAATTTTGATGTATGCTTCGAATCACTCGAATCATTTATAAGTATTATTAAGTATTTTTCTAAATTGATAAATCTGAATGAGTAGGCGTATATGAATCAAACATATTTCGAATGGTAATGAGTTTGATATCAACGTTGTACTCATACTCATTGCGACTTGTACTTACAATTCAACATTGTAGTGAGTACGAATGAATCAGAGTAGTTAAATTTCAATACTGTTGACTCACTCATACTCAAAATTTCATGAGTACTTATGAGTAGCGAAAAAGTGATTCATTGCTGACCTTTTTAGGAAACCATTATGAGCTTCTGATGAAGCGACTTAGACTTCTAATGCCATTTAAATTTTCTATAAAGGAAATAACCGTAATGTAGTAGGTAGTATGTTGGCTTATTAGAGATGAGGAAGTGATTTAAACACCAGCCTAAACATTTCGAACAAAATGAAATGAACAAAATGAATGAAGTTAGAATCTTTGTTCGGCATCTTCACCCAGCAGATTTCTGGCAAAAACTTTGAGATTGAATACAAATTGCCATGAAAAGTTTCTTCTTGTATCCACTCATGGATAAAATTAACACACACACATCATAAATGATGTGAGATGTTAGATCGTAATGCTGCCTGAAGGGTTGTAATGACAAATTAAGTACGTGTACTTCTGACAGGAATAATTATGAATAAATTTGGACGTTCATGCGAAAATGCAAACGGTGTAATATCGTTTAACATAAAAATGTTAAACAAAGGCTACAAAAATAAAGCAACGGACTTGTTTACTTGATTAACAAATAAATAAAAATATAGCAACAACAACACTGCAAGGACGAACGTAAACAAGACACGCAAACAACACACAAGAAAGCATAAACAAATGTAAACAACGATGTTTACATTCATAGAATTCTCGTGAAGGTGAAGACCCGAACTTTCGCCTATGTGAAAACTGTTTACGTCGCTATATAAAAGACAAGGCAAAGCATGCAAAGGAGGAGTAAAAGTTCAGTCAGTCTTGTCTGAAGACGCTGTGCATGTGAAGGAAGCAATTATGGTTTTAAGATCTCCGTTACAAAGGTCTACAGAACAATTGTGTAGTAATTGTTATTGTTTATCGCAAAAGGCATAAACAAAAGGAATAACAAATAAAGCAATTGTTGATGTTAGAACCAGTTGTGAACAGTGGCACACAAAATTGTGCGAATAATTAAGAATTTTATTAAAACTGAACACAAATTTATTTTTATTTTTATTTGCAATCTACGAGCTCATATTTCAAACGTTTTTAGAAGGTAAAAACCTAACAATACGATTCAACGTTTCTGAACAACTTTCTCTAGGGTTATCTGTAGAAACCTTTGGCTTTTTGATGTCTGGAAATTCAATTATGTAAGCATGCAACTATTTTGTAGGACTTCTGCTATTAAAAATAGTTTGCAAATGAGCTTCAGCATGAGGTATTTAACAAATATCGTTTGACTATTTGTTAAAAATTTTAAAATTGAAATATTGACACAATGAATATTGTTCGATATGTGGGATTAGTATTTTAATTATAATCTTATGAACTGTGTGTGTTTGAAATATTACAGCAATTTGTAATTGTTTCCCCTTAAAGTAGTCCATTTTACAACAAATAGAATGATTCTTGGGGTTTAAAGTTTTATTAATTTTATGATTTATTGTTACAATGCATAGTAAAGAAATCAAAATTAATAATAATTTCATGTCAATTTTTGTTGTTGTCATTCATTCAGTCCTTCATTCAGTCATAACAAATAATAATTTTAGAAAAACCAACCAAAAAATATTAGTATGGTAGGGGTGGACACCATAATGGGTGGACAACATAATGAGTGGCAACAGAATACAAATGAAACATAATTTCGAGAGTGAAAAATTATTTTTTATAGTTTCAGTTCATAATTGAAAATTCTGGACACATTTGCATTTGTCTCTGGCCATTATTGTTACAGTCTCTCTCTCTATTGCTGCTTTGCTTCGTCGTTTTTCTTGTGCGCCATTCATTATTGTTTTCAGCATATTTTTCTTCGTTAAAGTTGATAACTTGCTTGGCAATAATAAGGAAATGAGATGAGTGAATATGATTGGGAGTATGGGATACTGTTACAGCGCTGATGTTTCAAAAATTTGTTGTTGATGCTGATGATGATGATGGCTTTCGTAGTGAAGTGATACACGCTGTACACACATACATACCAAACATATTTATATATGAACATAATTTGTTTTTGGTTTTGATGTATATTCGTTAACTGTACAATAGAAGAAAGAGGAAGAGGAAGATGAGGATATGCGAATGCTTATGATGGCGGATATACTGGTGATGACGATGGCGGTGACGTTTAAGACAACAACGAGCATAATAATAATGAGTATGATTATATATACTGATGCTTTAAGATTTCTATGCATAAAATGGCGAATGGATATTGTAGTCGAATGCATGTGTGTGTGTGTGTGTGTATGCTTGCTACACAATACAAAATGGTACAAATGGAAAAATAATAAAAATGGTCATATGTCTGTCTGACAACAGCATCCAATAAATAATAACGTATCTATTCAATGTTTAGAGATGTTATTACTACAGTACAGATAAAGATAGAGACTAAAGTATGAGCCAGTATTTTGGGCTGACAGCAAGCTTTCGCCAGTATCATATAAATAGACAAACAAATGGAAATGAACGAACGAATTGAAACAAACAAACAGTCAGAATGAACCAGTCAGACAGAATAGAATAGACAAACAAACAAACAAACAAACAAATATAGAAACACACAGACAAGCAGTCAAGCTAAACAAACTGGCAGACATTGAGATAGACAAGCATAGGCCATGTCAAAGAAAGCAGAGAAAATGAAACAAAAAACAAAAAAAAAAAAAAGATTATAATTCTGCAAAGGGAAGTCTGCTGTATAATCTGAAGAAGATGGCTTCAGCCAAGTGTCAAAATGAAAATGATAAATGAATTGTTGCTTTCATAAATGATAAACTAGGCCAGATAAATAAGCATTCCAAACCGATTGTTTTAGTCTATGTGTTTGCCTGCCATTATTATACTTTCTCCACCTTCCCATCCTTTCCTTTCCTTTCCTTTCCTTTCCTTAGCCTGACCATTTTGTATACTTAAATGATATTCAAATGAAACGTTCGTTGACTGGCTGGTAAAATCTTAAACGTAATTTAAATTGTTTTATGTTCTCTTTCTTAATTGTAAATACAAATTTAAAGTTTTATTTATTTTCTAAAGTTCATTGTGTGATCACTTTATAATTGCATGTAGACAAGCAATTAGAAAAAGAAAGAAAAACAATATTCTTTGCAAGAAAATACTTTCGAAAATATTTTTCTTGTTTCTTAGTACAAGGCTTTAGACAAGGCTTTTATAAAAATCTATGAAATAAAACCTTTGTTTTATCTACTCATTTTCTGAAATTGAAGAACATTTCGGTAATACAAGAATGCAAAAAAAATTTCATTTTAATACAGAAAACTTTCCAAGCTTTCAATTTTATGTTGCAAAATTTTTAAAACTATCGAGAGAAAAGAAAAATGGAAACAAAAATGTTTTCACAAATTGTTAAAAAAAAAATTGTTTGCTTGAGTATCACATTCTATTAAGAAGAAATTGATTCAGATTTTTAGAAAATTATTCAATTTAATTTTGATTTGTATACAAAAACAGGGAAAGACTTACGACAAAAACAGGGAAACTTAACCAAATGCAAGACATAAGATAAGATAAGAATAGAATCCTATCAGGACTATATAAAGATTAACTATAACGTTTATTCCTTAGGAGAACTGAAATATCATCTGAACAGTAGTTGACAGCTTTCTAGCTTTCTAGCTGTCCTTAGCATCGAAATACAATGTGAAAAAGGCCTAAATTGCTGTCTTGGCTTGTAACAAAGTGTTCTGAAAAAATATCATAAAATGACTCATTGGCCTGTAGTCAGACGTATGTTAACATGTGGATGCCTGATATGGTGGTAATACCTCAACCTCATATAGTGGGTGTAAAGATCTGTAGGCATCATGTCTTACTCTGTCTTATCTCTTTTCGATGCTAAAATGAGCCAGCGTCTCTGAGAGAGCGCATGCGGCAGGGTTTAAATATTGAATAGTCAAAAATCCTTATCGAATTTGGATCAATCAAAAATATAAACTTCATACTACTACAATAGGATAATGGCTGCTGAAGAAAGTTAAGAAATTCCGCTTCAGAGAGAAATGCTGAAAATGATAGATTTTTTTCTAATTGAGTAACTTTAGCTCACTCCATGATGCTACCGGATAACTGCAACGAGCGTTGGCCATACAGTTTGCAGTAAGGATTATTAAGAACGAAAATATTTCTGGAAAGGATAATAGCACACGTTCTTATGGTCAGGTGGCGGCAAGATAACTACATGCATACATAATTGGCCATTACAACCCTTCAGTCAGGATTACAGCCTAGCTTCTCACATGTTGTGTGTGTTAATTTTATACATGAGGTGGCGGAACCTACAGTTTAAAGTCGACTCCGGACGACAGATTTTTGAGAAACTTTTCATGGCAATTTTATTTACTCTCAGAGTTTTTGCCCGAGATCTGCTAAGAGGAAGACGCCGTAGAAATATTTTTTTCATATTACGTTTTCGATGTCTGACCGGGGATTGGAACCCTGGCCTGTCGTCTTATAAGACAACACACTAGACTATGGCGACTTCAAGATAACTGGGTTTTGATAAAACTAACCTCAATGATGTAGCCGAGCGGGACGACGTTCATATCAGACATCAGCAATGAATCTCTTTTTCGCTACTCAAAAGTACTTATAAAATTTTGAGTATGAGTGAGTCAACAGTATTGAAATTTAACTGCTCTGATTCATTCGTACTCACTACAACATTGATTTGTAAGTACAAGTTGCAATGAGTATGAGTACAAAGTTGACATCGAACTCATAACATTTGAAATATGTTTGAGTCATACATGCCTACTCATTCAGATTCAGCAATTTAGAAGAATACTTAAAATACTCATAAATGATTCAAGCGATTCGAACTATTCATTTAAATTTACAGTCTTAGTTATTGTAGCATTTACAACAAAAAAAAAAGACACACAAGCAAAAAATACAGAGCAGCAGCAAACAAAGCCAGCACCCAACCCTCTAGTGAGTATTGTAGTGTTCGTATGCGATTCATACTTATTTTATGGTTCTTGTTGAGTCTTGGAGAGTCGAAATCAAACAACATCATGCGTAGTGTTAAGTATGAGTATGATGAGCACTTCAAACTTTGAATATGCGTAGTATGAGTATGATATTAAAATAAGTATGAATGCGCATAATTATCAGAAATTGTGAGTATGATTCGAATCTGCTCATCTTTTTGAATACTCATTACTGATCTCTGATTCATATCATATGGCAAATAGTTGTTCTTTACTTAGGGAATACCCATAAAGACACCGCAATTATGGATTCTGCCAACACCGTTTGGTGGCTTAGGATAAGTACAGAATTACGTAGAAATAATAGCCAAGGTTGATTAGTATAGTCTGCTCAAAG
Source organism: Sarcophaga bullata (assembly GCA_005959815.1). Lineage (NCBI taxonomy): Eukaryota > Metazoa > Arthropoda > Insecta > Diptera > Sarcophagidae > Sarcophaga > Sarcophaga bullata. Next base: position 152,041 of record QOCX01000210.1, read on the forward strand.
TGCAAAGGATAAGACTTAGAATGGTTGTTGCAAATGCATGCATGGTTATGCATTTCATGCTGTGGAATGTATCTCTGTAGTGTTTGCCATTCAATTGTTTTGCACTTTGTCAACCGAAAGAACTGCCGTAACATCAACAAAAGTTGCTGCAGCACAGTTCTCACAAGAAAACGAGTTCGACCTGAAAACCAAGCGGTTATAAGAAGAAATACTTCTTAGGCAGCAGGCTGTTAGCAAAATACGTATTCAGAGAAAAAACAGGAGTTTCTCACATCATGTCCTAATTAATTTACACAAAATTTATGATATCAGAAGCTATTGGAATATCATAATCTGTCGTAATCAAAATCAACATAAGAGTTGAAAACTGTAGTAAAATACTTTGTGATTTATTCACGAATAGTAATCCATCATCGACCTCTAATCTGACATAAAATAATAACCTCGAATAAAGGAATAATTTGGGGTTAAATAAAGCGATGTAGATTAGCTATCCAAGAGCAGGAAAGTTATAGGAGGCCAAGTAATTTAAATATTTTTAAATATTTAATACCTGAAGTCATAAGATGTGGTTTATATCAACGGAAGTCGCCGGTAGGTTATCGTCTTCTTAGAAGTGAGGTCACGATTCAAATCCACTCAGCAGATTTCAGGCAAAAACTCGGAGCTTAAATAAAATTGCCAATGAAAAGTTTCTCAAAAATCTGTCGTTCGGAGTCAGCTACAAACTGTAGGTCCTGCCACTCATGCATTAAATTAACACACGCAGTGTAAGCTCTGTGAGAAACTAGGTCGTAATTCTGACTTAAGGATTGTACTGAGCAATTATGAATGTACGTACGTGTATGAATGTATGCATGGTAAATAAAGCAGACAGCTCAAGTGCTTTAAAACCAAATTAAAAAAATCTGACATGCCTTAAAACTTATAAAGTTCCATAGATTCTTGATATTCTGGTTACAGTGTTGAAATTTTATAAAATTTATCCGCAAAGCCTTCATCAATTCCTGTTAAGTATTGAAACAAGTATCTTGAAATTCTTTGTTTACAAACCTCTTGCGTATCTGCCAATTATTCGAAAGCCACAATCGGTTTATGATATTACAAAATCAAATTGATACATGCTGTAACAAAATATACAAATTGTAAGTGCTTTCATATGATAAAAGGAAAATCCAATTTAATTTTCAATATTTCATAAGTAATTCGGCTTTTAAAGCCATAATTGCATAATAAAACCGTGACAGAGACAGAAAAAAAAAGAGAGAGAGAGAGAGAGTGAGAGAGAGAGTGAAATTGTGACAACAAAAACAAGTGACAAGCAACGAAGCCAGAACAAAAATATTTTACTCCAATTATTTGTACAAAATTATCTCACCCATCTTACTTAATCCAGTCACTGTCATTGTTTGAGAGCAAGTCTATATTTTGGATTTGTTTTCCTTTTTCATTGTGCTTTATTTTTGAATGTTTTCTACTTCGATAGAAGCCAAACATTTTACTGGTTTGTTAGTTTATTCTTCGTCTTCATTTCGTTATTTTTTTTTTTATTTTTTGGTGTGTTTTTCAATAATTTTTGGCGTCTGTAACGCTGTCAACAATACTCCGGATTTGGCAAACAAAACCATCTACATATTTTGTAACAATTCAATTTGTTATTGTTATTGTTGTTGTTGCCATTATTTTCCATTTCTTTCTGTTTTTTATTTTACTTTTTCTTCTATTGCTTCTTGTCGTTCTTTTTTTTTTGTTTTTTTCTGGAAAAAGCAATTGCTGACACCAAAAATCGACTCAAACAAACCACAACGAAATGAAAACTATTTGCACAAATTTTTAGTTTGTAGGTATGTTAGTGTGTCTCTAATAATGTATTTTGTAAACGTATGTAAGTATAAATGTATCTCTGTATGTGTGTTTATATGAGTATTGGTATTTTGGTGTGGAATAAAGGCAAGAAAAATATATGAATTCAGTTCTTGATGCCAAATAGGTTACTTACCAATACAACAACAACAACAACAACAACAATAACAACAATGTACAACAACACTTTCTAAATGTACTCCAACAGCACAGTGTATTGGATAAAACCATACGAAATTTCTTTGTTTGTATGTGTGTGTGTGTGTCTGAGTGTTTGTTTTTAGCGAAAGTCTTAGTTGGTGTATTGGTAGTGGCAGTGGTAATAAAATGGCTAAAACTCATTGTGCTTTATGTTCACCGAAAAACTATAAGTTTTAAGTATGAAGTGTAATACGTAACTATAGTAGTAGTTGTGGTTGGTCTACGACTAAAAGGAACATTTTTAAACTCTAGATTCAAAACGATACGAAACGAAACTCGAAAACTCGAAACTAACATTGTAAATACATGCATAACCCAGTAAATGTTTGTAAAGAACCTAAAAAAATTTATTTGTGTTAGCCTGTGAACTTTTCAACTGTTATTTCCAAATGCATACAATGCACTATGCGTATGAGTAATATTTGTTTGGTATGTTAGAAGGGTAAATGGTAATTATTTGTTGCTCATACGTACCCATGCATGAGTATTTGTATGATAAAAAGGATTTTTTTTTGACAATATCTGTCGCATTTATGATAACTTTTTTTAGAAAAAAATATTTTGACGGATGTTATAGTAAAAATTTACGGTAAGCGGGAGAAGTAAACGTCGCATATTGTACTTTAGTAGGTAGGTGGAACTGCCTGTTACTGCAAGAAGTTGGAATAGATACACCGAGGCCATATAAAGACCATTGTTTGCTAACCAACTTCTGATGAAGCAACATAGAATCATAATGTGCGTTACCATAGACTCCTAATATCAGATAAATGGTCTATCAATGATGAGAAATGATATTCTTCAGCTATTACGTATATGCCAAGACCTATCTCGAAGAAGGGGAAAACATCTTAATACATACATACATACATACAGTCTGGATTACAACCTAGTTTCTTCAGCAGAACGAAATATGAAAAATATTTCTTAGGCGACTTCCTCTTCTGAGAGTATATTAAATTTCCATTAAAAATCATCAAACTGTCAACTTTAAACTGCAGGTTTCGCGGTGTTAAATCATTTCAAATCACAGCTTTTTAGCGGCATTTCGACTAATTAAACATTTGACACAATAAATCGATTGTGGCATGAGATGTGTGGCAAATTGCTCAATTCTGTTGAAACCAAAAATCGTTTACATCAATATCATACAGAACGGGTATAAAAAATCGATTAACATGGTGCGATAGATATCTCCATTGATAATGATTGCGCCATTCTCATTTTCAAAGAAGTATGGGCCTCTGTTCCACAAGCCGCATCAAACGAGTTCATTGGCTTCTGTAAGACAACGTGTGGATTTTCTGGGCACGTCTTGACGCATCAACAATGAAGTGCCAGTTTCACGAACTTAATCAATAAACTTGCATATACCGAGCACTATTGGTGCTTCTCTGCAACCAAATTTTGTTCCACATTTTCAAGCAATTTCCCGATCAATTGTCTTTGTTTTGGAAAAAAATTTTTAATAGATCCCCAGGTTACTCAAAAGTAAATCGATTATTTACGTTCAGTGGCGCTAAGATATTGCATTTTGTGTCAAAATAAAATGACATAAGTATTCTCTGATTCGAAATAATCCATGGTTCAAATTTAAACCCATAGACAGCCCACCCGATATACATATAAGGGCCATCGTGTCCAACTCCTTCAAGTCCAATATAAGGATAAGGAAACCAAGCACATGCTTGGTACTTGAAGTCGTCGTAGTCTAGTAAGTAGTGTGTTGGCTTATTAGACGAAAGGTCACGGTACAAATCAGCGGACACCATACATTAAAAACGAAATATGAAAAAATATTTCTTCGGTGAATTTCTCTTAGCAGATTCCTAGCAAAAACTCTGAGAGTAAATAAATGTGCCATGTAAAGTTTCTCAAATCTGTCGTTCGGAGTCGACTTTGAACTGTAGACACTGCCACTGTATGTATATGCTTGGTACGCAGACAATATTAATGCAATACAGGAGAAGATCTGTTTCTGAGAATTTTTTTTAAATGCTTTCAACATGACAAATGAAATAAATTTTATAAAATTGTTTGCTGGCATAGAACTTCGTTTGTTGCCACCGCAACACACAGCCAATGACCTGGAATTGTGTACAACATTTTATTGTTCAATCACCATTTCGAAAACAGCTTCAATAAGTTTCAATTTGTATTTTTTCCCCCTTCACTCCATTTCAAAGAGATTTAGATTTACTCATCGTTTACTATGCTATTTTATGTGAGTGTTTATGTATGTATGGATGTATGTAAATGCTACTACAGTGATACAGAATCCTATGTGAGTAGTAGTAGTAGTAGTAGTAGTAGTAGTAGGAATATGAATGTTTTTGTCTATATGATGGTACAAAAAAGCAAAAAACTTTAACTGGCCTCACTATGCATTCATGTATAGAGGATAACCAAAAATGGACTATGCATAAGCATACATGTGCATGTTTGTGTAGTGAATGTAAGTATGTGTGAGAAAAAGCATTCATGTATGGAGATGTTTTAATCCAAGAGATGAGCATGTGTTCAATATGGTGTTGCTTGTTTAACTTTAACTAGTTTGTTAAGAAGGTTTGTTCGTTGTTCGTATCTTCTTTTTCTTTTTTTTCGTTTTTCTTCATTTCATGTGTGCCCCCTTTTCCGGCCATTACTAGTGTAGCATCATGCCACCATGGCAGACATTTCAAAAATAATGTTTTCGTTGTTGTTTATTTATTTTTGGTTATCCTGTTAAATTTATGGTCTTACAGTAAGAAAACAATAACAACAACAACAATAGCAACAGCAACGAAAAATTTAATATTTTTGTTTTGATTTTATACAACAATCAACATACCGTTACAAAAACTTATACAAGGCATCTACAAGTATGTGTGTGTGTGTGTGCTTTATACACATGAGTGTAGCTGTGTGCAATTGTTTGGTTAAACTCAATAATTTTCGTGTTTCTACTATTATTTTCAATTGTTGTTGTTGTTGTATTTAAACAATTCAACCGTTTTGTGGAACATTGTAGCAAATTTTTTTTTATTTTTTTTTTTTTTTTATAAAAAAATGTACAAAAAAATTCATATCTTCTCTGCGTTCATATCAATTCTTCTGGAAAAAAAAAGAAGAATTAAAACGCAAACGAGCACAAGGAAAAAAAATAATTTAAAATTCTTTTAATTCTAGAATTCTTAATACGCGTGTATGTATGTATAGTCTTACGTAAATGGCTGATACTTCTGCTCGCATTGTTTTCTCTCTTTCTCTCTTTGACCCTGGCAATTAACAGTATTTTTTCAACAGATTACCGCAGTAAGTTACACACACACACACACACACACACACATCCAATGCAAAATAAGCGAGAATGCACTCAAATCCAATATAAATAAAGGGGGGGTTCCAATGGCGAAATAGTTAAACGTTGTTAAGCAAATACGGTTTCGTTAATCAGAACGTACGAATATAAATTCTTTTTAAGAGATTTATTTAATCATTGAGTCTATTTTTAGTGTTTATTTTTTTTTTTCAATACGGGGCCATAGGGTTTACATAATTTATTACAGTCAACAAGAGACATTCTGTATTTAAACGGAGTTTTAAAAACAGGCACAGTTAAAATTTAGTTGAAAATATATACGACAAGAAAAATGAAGGACGAAGTTTAATGGAAACTCTAGTAACTACAGTGGCTGAGGACATTCAGGTCTACATTTCTCAACTAAATGTAAACAAATATGCTAAACACGGTCTAAAAGTCCAAAAAGTAGGTAATGTGCTGGCTTATTGATGTCGCCGTAGTCTAGTGTTGGCATATTAAACGCAAGGCCACAGTTCAAATCCCCGGTCAGACATTAAAAACGAAATAGGAAAAAATATTTCTTTGGCGACCTCCTCTCAGCAGATTTCTGGCAAGAACTCGGAGAGTTAATAAAATGACCATGAAAGGTTTCTCAAAAATCTGTGGTTCAGAGTCGACTTTAAACTGTAGGTCCCGCCACTCATGTATAAAATTAGCACACACAACATAAGTGGTGTGAGAAACTAGGCTGTAATCCGTACTCTAGGGTTGTAATCGCCAAGTATGTATGTATTTATGTATGTGTGTTGGCTTATTAAACAAAGGCCCGTGATTCAACCACTGACAGCCTATATAAAAAGAAATATTTTTTCTTTTTATTTCGTTTTGTTCGAAATGTTTGAACTGGCATTTGAACAACGGGCCACGTGTCTTATAAGCCAAGACACTGTCTCCTAAATTGTACTACAAGTACAAAAAGAAAAAACTTAATAACAGAATAAAAGAAATTTGTATAATTTTCGTTAAATGGTCATCAAAGAAATAAGCTCAACTTGTCGTTTATCTACCTCTTTTATGTCTCCTGGAACTATTTTTCCAGTGTTCCAACACAATGCACTGCAAGAGTATGGTTCAACCTCTAAGTGTATGTATGTTGTTCTCATAAGTTTATGAATATGCTCTACACTCATCATCTTAAACAAAGTTTTCACATACCCAAATATTCATGTACGATATGGCCAACAAGTTCAGAACCTTAGCTATCACGATCAGGGGACTTCTTTGCTGTTTTCATCAGTAGCAGTTCTTCTGAAGCTTCCACCGCCTTTGTTTTTTATTTTGCGTTCATCAAACCTATTAAACCACTTCTCAATAGCTGATTCTCCTGGTCCGCATAATATTTATCAATCAAAACCTTGATTTTTTTTACCTTATTAACACACGAAATTCCGTTTTCCCGAAATTTCGTTTTCTTCAAACTAACACATGTTGCTTCAGACTAAGGCGAAAAAGAAAGTCATTCGAAACATAATTCATGGATTCACACCATTTTCCTACAAAGTTTACATAACAGTGTGCTTGCTATGTATCACTGGCTATCAAACACAACTGACGTAATTCAATTGTTATGACAGGTGTCAAGTAACTGAGTTAAAAGATGAAAAAAAAAAATCAAAAACAAAAACAAAAAGCAACAAAAAAAATGTTTAAACCAGCATACAATAATAAACACAAACGATAATGATTAGCCACCAAAAGAAAATAATCTTTAAAGGCTACGAGTGATACACGTGCGTTGGATCGCTAAAATAAAACGTAAATATGTGTTGCATTAATAAATTTTTCTTAATTTTAAAAGTATTTAGAAATAATAGGACATTTGTTTAACGTAGTTTTATTTAGTATTGAAAGAAAAAATTTTAAAAAATTCTTAACACCCGCTAGATGTTAACTAATGCGTACAGCGAAGTCCAATCCCCTGGATGTTTAATTTGGGTTGTGCGTAGAAATATTTCTCCAGTGAATACCAAAACGCAAGCATCTAAAAGGATCCCCTTAAAACTTGACTACCACGGCAAACGTTTAAAGAACTACGATTTAAGAATAGGCATATGGAACGACCGGGTAGTCGCTTCCGCCCAGCTGGCGGATGCCCTCATAAAATGTAGGTCGGACATCACTGCCATACAGGAAAAGCGATGGATAGGACAAGGATGCAAATGGCTGGCATCCTGCGATGTATATTACAGCTGCCATGTTTATAACCACGAAAGCGGATGTGGATTCGTGGTTAGTAAGAGTCTTCGCCATCTTGTCTAGCCACAATCCGCATCAGGCCAAAGTTCTACAACATCAGCCCAATTTGTGCTGATACCCCGACGGAAGAAAAGGACGATGTGGTTAAGGATGCCTTCTACGCTAAACTCAAGGACATATATGATATGTGCCCGGCCCATGACACCAAAATCGTCCTCGGAGATTTTAATGTGAAGGTCGGGCAGGAAGGTATCTTTGCCCCACTGTCGGACAGTTCAGCTTCCAGGCGAACACTACCTTCAATGGTATGAGACTGATTAGATCATGCCAGTAATAACTGGAGCATTTAAAATAACTTTTTCATTAACCAATGCATGAGATGTGAGTTTAGACAATGGCTCTCACTGTATCTGAAGATCCTGATGTTTCCAACGCAACCCTTAAGGGGTTGCCTCAATGCCTCAAAGTAACAGGATGGGCTGAGGAATATTTATTATGAGTTCTCATCCCCGGTCAGACATCAAAAACGAAATATGAAAAACAAAATATTTCTTCGGCGACTTCATCTCAGCAGATTTCTGGCAAAAACTCTGAGAGTAAATAAAATTGCCATGAAAAATTTCTCAAAAATCTGTCGTTCGGAGTCGACTTTAAACTGTAGGTCCCGCCACTCATGTACAAAATTAACACACACAACATAAGGCCGTAATCCTGACTGAAGGGTTGTAATGGCCAATTATGTATGTGTCTCATATTGAACTTTCCTAAAGGCTGCATTTTTGAAAGCAACGCTAAGCTTGTTGACTGACAGAAATTCCTGTGAAAATCTTTGAATTTCCTCCAACAGCCAGGCTGCGATTATGTATCTAACGAACGTAATTTCAAAGTCTGTCTCTGGTCCATAAGTGAAGAAGCTTTCTCAGAGAAATTTCGAATCAACTCAACTAAAGCAACTCTTATATGGGTTCATGGACATAGAGATATTGTTGGAAATTTCACTGCTGATAGAGCTAAGCAATCTTCGACATGTTATAGGTACTATGTCTATGCATTTCGACTGATTTAGTTAGCTTGGATACACTTATGAGAGAAAAGCTTGTTGGCAGCAAGCTCTACTAGACACGTATGGAGAAGTAGATTACTGGCCCATTTCTGTGACCAATACTGATTCTTACGGACCATTAACCTGTTGGTATACATGACAAAACACTCAACATTCTGGCAAATATCTTGGGAGCCAAAGGAGGAGGAATAGATTGTCTTTCACATCTCTGCTCGCTCCTGTAGTAAAGAGACGAAGAATATTATTCACACTTATTAGAGAAAAGCTTGTTGGCGGAACAGGCGGGTATGTGCAACATTGATAGCCTCTACTAGACACGTATGGAGACGTAGATTACTGACTCATTTCTGTGGCCAATACCGATTCTTACGGTCGATTAACCTCTTGGTAAACATGCCAAAACATGCAACATTCCGGCAAATGTCTTGTGCAGGAGCTGTGGGCCCGAGACGCGAAGGATTTTTAGTTCTAATTTATTACCATCCTTGACATTGACTCTCTAATGTAAAAACTGCTGCAACATCAGACGTGGGTTTGTCTTTAGATTAGGATTGATTGTGGTAAGCCTAGCCGAAGTGAAACCTTTTCCTTTAAGAGTGTCCGTTGCCCTAGCTAACCTCACCTAACCTATACTAATTTATACTAGAACTGTTTAGTAAGAAGCCATTTATTCCATTCTAATTAAATAAAGAAAACGCTACGCTATTGTAATGAGATATGTGCGTATATTTCATTCCCATCTATGAACTTGCAAGAGCAATACTATACACAAATACCTAGGCAAACAATTAGATGAACATGCATGCGTGTGTGTGTGTGTGTTCATATGAACAAACAATCATTTTACATTGGACCATACAGTTTTGGATAATAAATCTAATTTAGTGGAAAACTTACACAAGCACACATATGTACACACACACGACAATTTAAAAATGTCTTCATTTCCACGTTCAAAGACAAAAGCTTTGAAGCAACAACTACAATGCAATCGCAGGCATAAAATTTAAAGGCAAAAATATGAATGAAATAGTCAAAGAGCACCAATTGAATAACAGAAGAAAAAAAAGCTTTTTTTGCTATAAAACATATGCTCTTAAAATCCTTCAAAGCTTTTAACATATTCAGCAAATTTAAGAGAACTTACAGGAGATAAAAGCTTAAGGGATTTGAAAGCAGATTTCAAACTTTAGGAGAGTGGAATTCAAAACAAAGCAAAAGAGAGACAGAGAGAGAGAGACAGAGAGAGAGAGAAAAGCGAATTCTGTTTGAAATTAAGGACTTTATACCTTGTCAGTGGGTCGTTGTCTTTTGTAAGTGTTTGTTTGTTTTTTTTTTTTGTTGTTTTTTTTTTTCAATTTCTTGTTCTGTTGATACTTGTAACAGGCAAGCAAGCAAACGCTTACACACAAATGTACATCGTTGTGCTACCATCAAGGTCAATTTCTCACATATCACATGGCTCATCCTCTTTTTAACAATGTTGTTGCCTTAAATACATACACACATACACACACACATCATACATTATCATATGCTCACACATACATTTACACATGCACAGAAATAAATACAAATAACAAACAAACATCGAGTTTTGCCGTGTTACTTTGATTGCCGTTGAGGAAAATGAAAAATTGTCTTAAAATTTAATTTTCAATATTTAAGAAAAGCTTTTCACTTTAAAAAAAATAAAAAAAGAAACCAAAAACAGATTTTTAACTGCTTTGTTTGCTTTTTTCTATCACTTTCTTACATTGGGGATTATGGACTAAAACACACAGGTAGACTCGCTTAGATTACTGTACCCCAGGGTGTCACCTTAAAAAAAACACACACACACACAGAAATGATAAAATAACAATAACAATAAATAATAAAAAGAACAAGAACCAAAAAAAAAAACATATTTTATGTTGTTTTTGTTTCATGTTGTCTTGTTGTCTTTTTTGCTTTTACTTTAAAGGAATAGCAATAGTCATAATCAAAGTCTGGCTTTTAATACCCCATGGCTGTGAAAAAAAGAGTAAAAAAAAAATTGGGGACGAAAAAGGTAAAGAAAAAATAGCATTTTATTGCATGTTAATTTCAAATTAATAAATTCTTTATGTTCACTTAGAGTGGAAAAGAGCAAAAACAAAATATATTCCTATATACCATATACAGTGAGCATCAAAAAAAACTATACTTTAGAAAAAAATTACCATGATTTGTATTTTAAAATTGTTGCATTGCCAGTTTTTAAAATTGAAACCAAAAACAACAACAACAAAAAATTCGAAATATTATCAAATTTTTTCCTGCACTCTCCTTAAAGTAGTATAAGTTGAGTTTGATGATTATTCAAATTTTATCCAAAGTGTACAATTTCTTTTGTAGCCCACTGTACAATATATATATATATGCATAAACATAATGAATATATACGTTTATTGTTTCTGACAGGTTAATTGGACAAGGGTTAAATTTATTTAATTTTTTTTTTCTTTATTTATCTCGATAAAATTAACAAAAGCGTTAAGTTTCTGGAATGGCAACAAAAAAAGGCCACGAATGAAATTTTTTTTTTTTGTTACAATGTTATTATACAGCTCAGGAAGTCGTATGGTGGCAATTACAAGTAAATACTAAGATTAGCAAATAGTTTCTGATTTAAATGTAAAATATAAACAAAACATGCCTTTATTAAATTATAATTCTACTTCTTACGTAGTTTCGTTTCTTCAAATATACAGTGAGCGTCAAAAGAAACTGAACATTAAAAAAAGATGCTCAATAATAAATAACCGTTATTTAAAGTTTAAAATTATTTCATTAATAGTTTTTAAAATTAAAATAAAAACAAAAAAATTACAAAAAAAAATTTTTTTTTTTTGAAATATTGTCACATTTTTTCGGGCACTAATTTTTAGTGTACAGTTTCTTTTGATGCACACAGTATTTATGCGGTAAGAAAACCATTTTGCAATCTTAAACTTTGCTTTGGACAAATATTTTCTGCTGATACCCGTATCTCAAGCTGCAATGCTGCATGAAAGTGCAACATTTCTAAGGTTGATGAATATTTTAGCACGTTCACCAAATAAACGATCATGGGCAACGTTCAGTAAAGAGCAGAATTATCAGGAGCTAGGTAGTAATTCTGACTAGAGGGTTGTGATAACCAGTTATGGGTGTCGTGTATGTAATTGGGGGAAATGGAGTTTGCTTTTATTGGCTACACTGTCATGCCAGCCTTCTAACAACTGCATATGTTTTATTTTTACTAAAGAAAAACTCTTCCATTTTTAGTAACAAATTTCCCCAAACTGTCATACAATATTGCTTCGAGGTATGGTCAGGTGCATAAATCAGACTAAATTGGTATGGGTTCTATTGGCGTTAAGGACCATTGTAGTATTCGCATATACTTCGGCCTTTTGAAGAAGTTTTAACATAATCAAATCGCATAATATCGGTCTTTAGTTCTCATTACCTCATGATGTCAAATCAATCGTCCAGAATATTCAATATTGCATGAATCGTGAGATAGTAGCGCTATCCTATTGAAATTACGTAGAGTTTATTCAATTCAGGCTAGAAGAAGTTGGTTATCTATAGTGCTCGCAGATAACAATAATAGCGTGAACAACGTCGTCCACAAAATAATACGAGTATTGAACGATGAATGTGACTTTTGACCTCTCTTGGATCTCTTCGAACTCAAATTCGAAAATTTTATTTGTTCACATACCCATTCATCTACAATTGAGTTTCATCACTGAAAATGATTCACAATGAAAATTAAGGTCAGTCAGACAATTGTGATCTGCAAAAGACCGAAATTATTGTGAGTGATGCAAAATAGACTCCCTGGGTATCTCTCTCCCTCTGTCTCTAACGGTCAGCGTCAAAGTTTTTGACAGTTCTTACAGTATTGGCTGACCGCTTACTGAACCAATGAGCTCGAAATTATTCATTATAATAGTTCTTCCCTCAGGACAACTATGATGATCGTAAAATGAGCTAACCGAGCGTTATCTCTTTCCTTACAACTTTTTTAGTAGAACTTTCGATATTAGAGTTCGAGATAGGAACTTCTGGTCTAATGATGTGAAAATTGTCAATGGTACCCTTGAGTTTTAAACTTATGCCTGTAAGATGAGCAACAGGGTATACGGTGGTATATTTCTTAAATAAGTGGCTTTACAACTGCTGTGCTTTTCAGGCAGAGTTCGTGACAATTTTGACACCGGAATAATACTTGTTGGGTGGCGTAATTTCAAGGAAATCTATTGATTTACTCGTATAACTAGGCTGTGGTTAAGACCCTAACGAACTCAGTTTCAACGTTCTTTGCTGTCAATGGGTGTCGAGGATTTTTAAGCAAAATTTCGGCTCATTTAAAGGTAAATCTTATGTGGGTTCTGGGATATGGGAATATCGTTAGGAATTGCTTGCAATCCTCCTAATGCCAAACTGCTTAAGCTTCCCTGCTTATATAATGCCTTTGATTTAGTTGATTTGGATATTATCCCCATTTATTGCAGGGAAGCTTAATTAATTTGCAGCAGCAGGAGAGTACGTGCTAAATTGCTAGACTCTATTGGACACTTATGGATAAGAAGAGGGCCAATACACTCCTGTCTCTAAATAGCATGGCTATTCATTACATAATAGTGATTTTCACGGGTCACTATGCTTTTGGAGTAGGCATGCTGTCACTTGGCATTTTGCCAAATGACTTCTGCAGTAGCTGTGAGTCTAAAGCTGAATTCACCCTGGGTTTCGAAACAAAATGTTCGTTCTGAAAGGATTCACCCACTTTGAACAATTGTTGTGCTAAAAACAAGGCTACCAGATGAAATATGTTTGTAAACGATGTGTTAGTTTTACTATTTTATTCAATTTGAAGTATCTGGCAGCACTGTTCAATTGTTTCGAAAGAAAAATTTAAAATTAAACCAATTCAAGCTGAAATCGTTCCGAAACAAATTAACCTCTTCTCTCCTCTCTCATCGTCTCTTCACTCTCTCTCTCGCGTCACTCTCTTCTCGTCTTCTCAAACTCTCTCTCTCCTCATCCTTCTCTCTCGGCTCTCTCTCTCACTCTCTCTCTCTCTCTCTCTCTCTCACTCTCTCTCAAAAAGAGAAACGTCAAACTCCGTATAAAAAAATTGTTTTCGAACAAAAATTTTGTTTCGAAACCATGGGTCAATCCAGCTTAACAATAAGGAATGTGCCCCGCTTTTGTCAAGAGTTTCCACATTTTTTTTTTTGCTGCAATAATTATTTTGAACCTCTATTTTGGACCTTTGGGTTGGTTTTGTCTAGGAAATGTTTGATCTCAGAGCCTTACGTTTTTATTATGCTTCAACCATCCGCCATGAATAGATTTCTTTGTTGTAATTTTGTTAGCATTTGCAAAAATAAAAATAAAAAAATTACTCTCTTGAATTATTAGCCACTTTGTCCACATATTATTAATAAATGAGAGTCTGTTATTAGAAACCACATTTCTATTTAAAAACAAACAAACAAAAAAGATGAAAAAGCACAATAATTCTGTCATAAATTTGCTGCATTGTGGATAGCTGACAATAAATTTGGTTGGAAAATTAAATTCTTACATGCCTGTGCTAATTCGGGTTGTTCTGTTCAGTTTTCCTATACAAAGATGCACGAAGAGGGGGGTGGGGGGTGTCAACATTATTTGCTTACTTTATAATTCATGGTAAACCTCTACGGACATCTATTTAGGAAATTTGCAATTAGTCTAGTATTTTACAAACAATAATCGAAACTTATTATAATAATTTATGATATTAGTTGGGTTATATTATGTACATACATACATACATACATACATATGTACTATATACTATCCACATGAAATCACATCACGGAAAATTTTTTCAGCGTAAAAAAAAAACAACAAGGATCCGTGAATTAAATTTCATGAGGTAAAATATAAAACCAAAATAAAACACAAATGGAATGGAAACTCCACTTGTTTCCAAAAACAAATACTGTGCAATATTTATGAACTAACCTTCCTCTAACTGATTTTAATTAACTCATTATTTATGGTTTTTAAACATAATCTAAACTGACCACAATTGTTGTTACCAAAAACATTCCAAAATTTAAATTCATTAAATTTTTGTTCGAATACATATACGCATACACATACATATATGTATTATATAATATATGATATACACATATACATACATACATACATACATAGAGATCTTAACATACATAATATTTTATAGAGATTTAAATTTACCAACAATGTTTATGTATGTTAAAGGGTGCACCCGAAGAAATTTGGCAATTTGATGTGAGAAATGAAGAACATGGTGGAAGACCATTGAAACAGTTTAAAGACGCCGAATAGGAATGCAGGTGATACTTTAAGCCAGGAAAAAAATCCCTAAAATGTTAAATGTTTGTTAACATGGCCATGGGTGCCACATGAACTGAATGACAGACAAATGGAAAACCGAAAAATCACTTGCAAGATTTTATTTCAAAGACACAATAGAAAATCTATGCCACAATAAACTGTTACATACATACATACATAATTGACGATTACAAGCCTTCAGTCAGGTAACGGCCTAGCTTCTCACACCACTTATGTTGCGTTTGTGTAAATTTTATACATGAGTGGCGGCAGCTACAGTTTAAAAAGTCGACTCCAAACGACAGATTTTTGAGAACTTTTCATGGCAATTTTATTTACTCTCAGAATTTTGCCATTTTTTTTTTCTGCTGAGAGGAAAGCGGCCAAAGAAATATCTTTTTCATATTTTGTTCTTGATGTCTGACCGGGTATTCGAACCCTGGCCTTTCGTCGAATAAGCCAACACCAAATCTGACTACTACGGCTACTTCAATAAACAGTTACAAGCAATGAAGAATGAATTTATTTTCTGAATCCAGAACAAACATGAACAACGACTGCAAAATCAAATCGATACAGAAAGAAGACACAAGGTTGTGGTATTCAACAAGCTCATCAAATCTGATGAAACCGTTAATACACTGCAGTGCCGAGATTAAGTGATCAATTTGAACCATGTATTGATCAAAAAACGAACAGAATGGATTACAAGTTCAGGGTACAATTAAAGCACTAGGTTGAGGACTGAACCCTACTCTCGCCGTATTTACTACAGTTGGCTCCTTCTGACTATTATTTGTTGTCATCGAGTAGCTGATTGCTTTGATTCAAAAGACGAACAGTTTTGCTGGCGTAGAATCAACAAATTGCCCGAAAGATGGTAAACATATGTAACCAGCAATAGCCAATATTTCGAGATATTTTTACTTTCCAATTAAAATTTGCACAATATAAACGATCGTTTCTTACCGGTACAGCTCGTATATAGAGCAAGTGCTCTGAATACAGTATATCGTGTTACTAAACCAACCTAACGCTTTCATTAAAAAGTCGATTTTTCCGAATCACCTTTGAATAGACATGTTCAGTCAATAAAGTCTAG